>PVHY01001929.1:12779-33515 GCA_004024945.1 Uropsilus gracilis | reverse complement strand
AGAGACTTGATCAGAAACCTGTCTTGTCTCCATTTCTCGTGTCTCCTGTCCCATCCCCATTCCCACTCCTTCCTCCAGGTCTCCGTTGACGATCCCGCGGGTCGGGACAGTTTAGGAGGCCTTATCCCCCCATTAGGAACTATTCCTTTTACATTGATAATTCACACCTAAAACCACATCTCTCTAGATTATAAATTTGGGCATAAGAGCCTCTTACTTAAAACCCTTTAAAATAAGAGATATAAAATTCATCTTTCTCTCAACATAGACTCTTGTGTTCTGCCTTATACTCGGATTCCCCAAGCCCCATTGCCCAGTCCACTGATCCTACCTTGTTTCCCCTTGCCTAGTCAAGTTATAAAGTCCTAAGACAGACACAATAGATCTAACTTCAAAACTTGATAGGTTTTAAATCTCAACCTCTTATATGATGTTGAAGACTGGTAAAAAGTCGATTTCCTGGGAGGGGCTCAGAAAGTTGATGGAGGTTGCTTGTGAAAAAAGATACTTATAAGCAGACTTCTATAAGGGAGTATTCCAGGAAGGCCTACTCTCCTTAAACCCTTTCAGTGGAGAAGTTGAAAGTTAAGCTTGCATACCTTTGTTTACTTTGCTTTCCCTGATAACTTCCCTAATACTGGGCTTCCCCTCCTCACCAAATCCTCTGCCTTCTCCAAGCTATTTCAGAGTTGGTCTGAAGTCACTTGCTGAGGTACATAGTAGTACTAGGTTGCTCCTATGATACAGGAGATGTACATGCTGTCATTAAACTTCTTTTTGACTTTTTGTCTCATCAGTCTGTTTGATGCTTGCCTGATGATCTGTATGCCTTTAAAGAACCGAGAGGGGGCTGGATGGTTTCCTTTGGGCTCTAACGTATATGTGCATATATAAGTGTCTGGCTAGCTGTCTAAGATAGAACATAGATAAGGTAAATGTTTAGGGAAGAAGAAAAAGTCTAAAATGAGTCAGCAAGTTACCCTGACTGATTATATTCAGTCAGATTGCTTTTTTTATAGACAAATGTTTAGAATTGATTTGAAGATAGGAACACCATCTTTATAGTTCAGGAAAGTAAAATGTTACCCCGCCCTCAAGAAAACTCAGTTATCCTCATTAGTAGTTCTGGACGGCAAAATGCTCACATTTTGGGTTTCATTAAACAAACAATTTATGGAGATAGTTTTTGTTCTTATTTTTAACAATCCACCACTACCTTTGATTTTGTCTCTTGGATCATAAAGTTAAAACTATTTACTTTTTGGACCTTTACAGAAAATATTCACCAAATTTGTTCTAGAATAGAAGCCTAGAGGGCTCCACCATGTGGAGGACATCACATGGGGCAACAGGCAAGATGGTAACTTCAAAGAGGAGGACAAGGGACTCAAAGGAAGAGAGACTTGAAAGATGGGATGCCTCCTTTGTAGCTATATCTATGGGCAGTAACCTCTCTCCAGCATTTAGGGTTGATGTGAGAACAAATCTGAAAAAGGTTCTAGGCTGTATATTTAAATATGGCATCCAGTTAGTGATACCTGTTCACACTTGCTTATATGGAAGAATGAAGGGCAGCTGGACATGCCAACCCAAACATTGCCCTTTGGTACAAGAATTACCTTGAGCAGGTTATCTTTAAGAAATAGGAGACTAGAGGAAAAGCTCTGAAAACCTGGAAGCTATGCTTTTGAAAGAGAATTTATACTTATAGAGGAATTTTCGTTTGTCAGGGTTTATCTCTCTCTATCAAAAAGAAGAATGGCTAAATCTCTAGAAATTTTTATCAAGAACTAAAGACCCAAACTTAAATCTACATAAGAAATGTTCTGTTTGTTTACTGTGCTTTTCCTGGTAATTGCCCAGGACCTGACCTTCCCACACCCCAATAGTTTGGTTTTGTGTTTAGCAGAAGAGTGGTGGTAGAGTGGCCATTCCAGGGAGTTACAACATGTTCCTGTGTATCTCCTGCATATAAAGGAGGTATGCACATTATTAAATTTTGGTTTGTTTTTTCCTCCTGATCTATTTTATTAGGGGGATGGGGGGATTCCTCAGGGAAGAACCTGAAAAATTAGAGGAGAAATGATTTTTTTTTCCCTCTCCTACAAAAGGAACAGTTTTGAAATTTGTGTGTGGTGCAGACATTTTTTTTTTATATAAAAGCAGTCTATATACATGCAGACACTATGGGGTAAAATAAAATTAAAAGGAAGCGAATTAAAAATTAAAAGAAAGAGGACAAAAAGAAATAAGATGATACTAAAGGTGAGCTTAGTGTGCTGTGAAAATTAATACATTTGGAGTCATGAAGACCTGGAGAGGTAGCTGTCACACATTATCACTCACTGTCATTTACATTCATTCCCTCTCATTTGCATGAGCTTACCCTCATTTGCATGCAACAGGAAGGGGGACAGCTTTACACTTCCAAACAGGAAAAAGTCTATGTTACTATCCCAAAGGGAGATTTTTCCTGCCTAGCAACAGCTCCACCAATAAGTATGACAGTCCAATCAGTGAGGAGTTGTCACCACCCTGAACTCTCGTTCTCCTCCACTGAACTTTGATTTAGAAAGACCCCCTCCATACCTCTCTTTTCTCTCTGTAAAAGAAAGTCCCCCTCTTTTGTTCTCAGATTTGCTTATGTCCCCATAGTCTGCATTTCCCTTATAATTCCTCTGCCTTTCCCAAATAAACCTATTTTGTTGGTAAAATAATTGACTTTTATTATTATAGTTCAACAGTAGGTGGGTCCCAAATTCAGCTCTAAGCTTTCCCCTAGTCACTGCAAACAGAACCACTGGAATGATCTATACTGTCTAAATGATTTTTTTAAAAAGAAGTACAGCTACTTAGCCACGAAGACCCAAGAGAAATTTCTCTACCGAGTCACTTGGTAAACAGTCTCCTTGCAACGCCACTCCAGTAATACAACAAGCTCTACAAATCTGTTTCTTCAAACACTTCTCAGCATTGCCCAGGGTGTTTACCCAAGTATAACATGATGAGCGCTATTGTTTCCAAGACCAAAATGAAGTCAAACTAAGAAAACAGCTTTCTGGTGACCTTGTTTAGTTAAGGGTTAGATAAGCAGTGTTTCCTACAAACTATGCCACAGTGGCATATTGATCATTTTGAATTAAAATTGCTTGAGAGACAACTGACACAGAAGCACACTCCGACTCTCTCTAAATCTCCATGTAAAAGGTACCCTTCTCTGCTAGAAAAAGAAAATGCAGGGCTGAGAAGCCAATGTTAACAAACCCTGCTTCCTTTCTTGCTAATTAGTGTTCAAGCCTAGTTTCTTTGTTTCACAAATTTATTCTCAGTCTAAAAAAAGCTGTATAAACTGACTGCTTTTACCACTTCACGGGTCTTATACTCATGAGACCTCTATTAGAAAATTTAATCTATTTTTGTTAATCTAGCTTTTGTTGATAGAACTATTGGACCAGCCAGAAGAAGGTGAGTGTGGGAGGAAATTTCCCCTCCCTGACCTGACAATAGTAAAACAGTTTTAAGAAAGTAGTCAAATAAGATAATGTATTTTGAAATATATGAGAGGACTTCTTTATTCTGAATTTATTTCATCCAAACGGTCACTGCTTTGAGATGGGTTAAAACTGTCAGCATTGGGATGAAAAGGAGATGGTAATTTTGGTTGTGACTATAAAACCAATAAGTGAAGCTGTCTTCTGAAACAGTCTCAAAGTCAGCACTTCAAGTACATGAAATAAGCACCAGAGAAAATTGTTTTCTGAATTCCAGATATAGCTGGAAATATCATGGAAGATAATCAGGCCAAGCCAGAGGAGGAACACTATAATATGCCAGGGGTCTTAGTGCTGGCTCACCTTAGGATCACCTGGGGAGCTTTGAAAAATCAGTTATGCTCATTCCCAGGCACTGATTCCACTGGTCTGCAGCCATATTTGATTTTTTTTTTTAAGTGCAAAGAGACTTGAGAATCACTAACATATGGGATATTTCCTGTCCTATAAAGGAAGTTAATTCTTCCTGGATTGGAGGCAAAGTCTGGAGAATAGAAAAGCAGAAACAGATCTGAGGTGAGACCTTTTTTTGAGGTAGTTTTAGCCAAGTCCTAGTGCTCAGATTGAAATTCAGGGTGCAGGGAGAGAAATCCTGTAAACATGCTTGAGGTTAGAAAGACAAGAGGTGATACTCTGTTTATTTCCAGCGTCTCTGTGGGATGGAGAACGTCTTACAAAGTACCCAGGCAGTGGGGGCAGACATAGCATAGCAATGTTTAGGCAGAAAAGAAGTCTGCATTAGTGCTCCGGGTGCTAAAAGCCAGATCTTGGCATCCAGAAAGTCCTGACAGTCCTGCATTCATCAAGAGGGTGGATCACAATAGGAGTGAGAACTGGGGCCACAGAATGAGTGGGTCTTGAGCCTGGAATTCAGTACCAGGGCCAAGCACATTAGCAGTGAATACAAAAGAGAGCGCTCTGAAGATGGGAGGGATGAGACAGAGCTCTGAAGATGGGAAGAATGAGACAAAGCTGCAGGAAGGTTCCAGAGAAGAGCCTGAACCTCAGTCATGTTCCCCCTTGTTATGGTGTAGAGCCAGCTCTTCCTGCTCCTAGGAGCTATTCAATAGGGCATGTTGGAGAGGGAAACTTTTCAAGGGAGAAGTGCACCTTTTACAAAGAACAGCCTCTTTAATCCCCAATTTAACTAAGAAATTGATTTCAAAGAGATGGAGTTTTCAATTTGAAGAAATTGAGTTACCTTGAAATGACAAGATTCGTTTTCTCTTCCATCATCAACGAAAATGAGGGCTAGAGAACAAATTGAATTGGAATATGGAAAAATAAAGTCAACATTTTTTACATTTGACTTGCAACTACAATTTATAACCTGCTACAGGTTTTAGAATACTTGTAAGAATGAATTGACTCTTAAGAAACCAACACAAATCTAGGAGGGAAAAAGAACAAAGGAATCACATAAGGAAAACAACTTTTCTGGAAGGTAATTTAATAATATGTTTAATATGTTTCACGAGTTCTAAAAAGATATGTGTCTCAGGAATTCCAAGTCTAGAAATTTGTCCTGGAGAAGAGTAATGGCTTCTGCTCCTATGTCATGTGATTTGGTTAACTCTTCAGTTGAAAATAATGAAAGAAATAGGTAAACACATTAAAAATCTTAAAAAAGCAATTTAAAATGAACAAACTAAAAATTAATGGGTTGAGATTTGGTTGAGATGGGAACAAAGACACAAAAGCCCCATACTGATTTGTTTCTGCTCAGATGTATATATACCAGACCAGAAAGGGGAATTGAGAGGCTCAACCCACCATTTCCCCCCCACCACCCATTTTGAGGTTTATTTATGGCAACCTCAAAAGACCAGAGAATTTAGAAGTTGGAGTTCACTGACTATAAATGATGGGAAATATGACAGATCATTTTCCATTTCTGGCTAGGCTACAAAAAAAGATATCCCTAAGAGAACTATATTTTGAAAACCAACATGCCTCCAAAACAAGCAGCAATTCCATTTCATCTGGGTAGCCCTAAGACCCTTGGATCTTGACTTTAGATTGCAGGTACTAAGGATACTAGTACTTCCATGATCCTGATAGAAGTAAACAGACATTCTCACTAGAGGCAGATATTATGTTAGCTTTTAAATTCTATGAATACATTTTCAAATACTACAAAGATAATCAGAAGCAACATCAAAAAGTCAGATTTTAGAAAAAACAGACAAAAGAAAAGGAGACACAGGACCTCTAGATAATGGAACTATCAATATTAAATGCAAAATATATATTAGAAGATTAAAAACAAGCTTACAATTCTATTTACAATTACAAAGTGACACACAGATTTGCAAAGATGAAAGAAACATCTAGAATTAGTAAAATGCATAGCCAAAATTAAGAAGTGAAAGGATAGTTTAACACCAGATTAGACATAGCTGAAAAAGAATATTATTAAAATAGAAGATCAGAAGAAACTAGACTGAAGCATAGTGAAACAAAAAGATGTAAAAGACATAATGGAAGATAGGTGATGCAGAGAATACAGTGATGTGATCTAATTCCAAAAAAGAAACAAGGCAGAGTCAATTATTTGAAAAATTATTTGGGGCCAAGAATGTCCCAAAACTGAGGAAAAGCATCAATATAGTGATTCAAGGAGCCCAACAAATCTCAAGAAGTGGAAATAAAAGGAAATCCACACCTAAACACATCATATTGAAATAAAAAGAAGAAAAAATCTTAGAAACAGAGGGTTAAATAAAAATAATCAGATTAAAATATCTATATAAGAACATTAATCAAGACATTAGCATAGTGACAGTAAAAACTGAAGTTTCCTTCATAGGAGTAGAGTTATAGGCATTTTGGCATATTCCCATGATAAAATGCATGCAGCTGTTAAAACCATCATCTTAAAAATACTAAATGATTAGGGAAATATTTATGTAATAATGGTAATTAAAAATAAGTCAAAATATAATTGATCTGTGCGTGAGCTCTATCCCAACATGCATGGAGTAATGGAAGGACTTATGCTAAAATGTTGCCAATTTCCTATGGGTTGTGAGGTTGTAGGTTACTTTATTTCTTCTTCAATATTTTTTTCATGTTTACACCATGAGAATGTTGGTTAAAAGGTGTTTTTGCTTATTTTAAATAAAAACATACCACCAGCAATCACTGCTATTGTTGACTTCAAATTGAGATCAGTAGTTATTTTGCATGTATCAATTTCTATCTATATTTAAAAAAATAAGTTGGGTCTTATGCACTGAAATACAGAAAATGGTATTACTTGAGTAAGGTTAGTATATAGTTGAGAAAGTCATATATTTTCCGGAAATTTCTGTGAATAGTCTACCAAACTTTCCCTCTAAACTCTCATCTGTTTTCCTAGGAGACCCATGTGATAAGATGGGGATTTTTTTCTTCCAAAATTTTTCCAGGGCTTTGGCATATCCCCAACCCTTCCTTCTTGAGCCCTAGCACATATCTAACTAGGATAGCAGAAAAGGGCTTCTGCTAACACAATTCAAGAAGAAGAAAGCAACACTCTTCTAGTATAATAGATGCATTGAGTCTTGTTACACATTATCATAAGGTTTATATTAATACCGTTGCTCATGGTTTTCTAGATGTTTGGCCAAGAAATTCACGAAGGATTACTACCTCTGGGATTCCACTCAACAGTCACACCAAACAAAGGAGGAGGTGGTCAGAAGGAAGAAAAACCCTGGTCAAGTAGACATGGAGTGTGGGACACTTACTATAAGAACAGTGAGACTACATGAAACATGGCCTCCCAGTGATGCTGGCCTGAGGGAGGAGTTGTATGTGGAGACCACATGGTTTTGAGGGCCCAGCTGCAGGCAAGGCGTTTCTTTGTATCCAGAACCCTTAGAAGTTAAGAAGCAAAACTGGATTCTCACACATCTTCATTTGCTTCTAGGTTCAGCGAAATAAAACTACAAGTAAAGTTATTTCCTTAGAACACTGATTAGTTGATAATTACACAGAGATGTAATACATGTAATTAAGCAATACTCTACAGGAAGAGAACTTCTGCTGACTTTTTCCTTAATGAAGTCATTCTTTTCCAAAGTGTCTGTACTGAGGAAGAGGCCAGGACACCATATCTAAACACAGTGAGACCAGCTGGCTCTGATGCAGAGGATCAACCAAAGCCTGAAACATGGCAGCCACCGAAGGCAGTTGCCTTCCAAAGGTCATGTTATGCTAACTTCCAAGGTATCTACCACACTTGCCTGATGAAGCCCAAACTTTTAGGAAACATTCAAGGTTCACTGTGACCTGTCCCCTCGTTAATTTTCCAAAAATATTTTCTATAACACCCTCTAAGAATCCTCTGCCCCTCACCCAAATGCCAAGGGTTTTTGTGCTTCCCTCCAAACACCCACCATCCCCTGTTGTGTCCTCTCCAAGTCCTTATGTTTTATGGGGTTAGCTTCAGCCCAGTTGCCTCCAGGAATCCTCTGATTCACTCAGCATAGCACAGCACAAAACACCCAAGTCTCTGCATTCCCTTGGCAAGTATATTATTTTCTTTCATTTTTTATGTGTCTTCATCCCTACCCCAGGTCTCAGGACTGGGGAAGATACCACCTTGCTCTTTTCCCAGTCCTGGGCCTTCCGACCATAGCTTTTAGTGCTGGAGAAGCTTGGGTACCAAGAATCTGCAGTTGAGGTGCTTTAGCCTTTAATGACTATAATGACTGCATAGCCTTTCTGCCATCCTCTCAGAAAATTAGATGCAAAAGAGCAGAAGAGTTCTGTCACAGGGACTTTGAGAAGAGGCCAGGAGGGAACAATACACTAAGAACAGTACTGACTCATGATGCATTGGGAGCATCTGGGAGGGCGGAGGATGCTTGGCAAAGATGGAGCCAGGTGATCAGGCACAAGGTTAGCCTTAGCACAGGCACAAGGCCAGGCTGTGCTTTGCAGCCCTGCTAGGTTGTAAGTTTGGAAGACAAGGCACTTTTCAGTAACAAGATCAGATAATTCAAGTTCAGGGTCAGAGTCAAGTTCAGATCTAGAGAGAGCAATTGAAGAGCAGAGCAGAGATACACTCACAAAGCCCTGATGGGTAGCTATCACTTTGGATAAATTATGGGTACCCCTCCTCATGTGACACCTCTCACAGCCTCTGCTGCCCAGTTTTGGGGGCAGTGGTATCCAACAGGCGCTACACATTCTGCTTTACCACCCATACCAGCACAGTTCAGATTTATTAAGTGTTCGGTAAATCCAAGGCACTGCTCTGAGTATTAACATAATTTCACTTAATTCTCCCAACATCCTATAAAGTAGGTACTATTAACATCCCAATTTAAAGTTGAGGAAACTGAGGCACAAAGGAGGTCCATTGTTTCCCAAGCAAACAATTAGCAAATGGTGTAGCCAAGACATGAATCCAGGTTCTCTTAAACAGGCGTTGGAGCTTGCTTATCATGCTGCCCGGCCCACCAGTTTGTCTCATTTTTGGGTGTCCTGGCTCTTACTCAGAGAGAATCGTGCTATTGGGAGCATGGAAATAACCTAAATGGTTCTGGTCCTCTCCTTCCTGAAGCATGTACTCCTGTAGGCAGATGCTTCTTAACCCACCTCAACTCCAGCATCTCCTCATTTTTCCAGAAAAAAGCTACTTGTTCTCAGAGACCAGACTTCTGGCCCACATCTCTCCTGTTGCACCCACTCTTCCTGCTTTTCCTCTGGAATGCCAGGCCTGCCAAATTTCACAGCTGGTGCTCAGCCTTATGTGGTCAGGGCAGTCAAGGTGGACTAAGGGATTTAGGAGAGTCCAGTTCCATGAGTTGTGTGTTGGGGTATCCCCAGGATCATCCCAGATTTGATTATTCATCCAGAGCACCATAGGACTCAGCACATATCATGCTCATGGCTATGATTTAGTACAGCAAAAGGATTCAAGGAAAAGCAACAAAGGGATGTTGCAGAACAAAGTCGGAGATGGCAGGACCAGGCTGCTGAGACCTGTCCAGGTCTCCCACCAGGCTCCCACGGTGCATATGAGGCTCAACCCCTGGCACCAGGCCAGGGCAATGCACGCGCAGGTGCCTGCTCATTGGAGGGAAAATTCATTGGAGACTGGGTGCCCAGAGTTGGTGGGAGGGGTTGGAGAGGTTGATGCTGGAAGCTCGCTGACTAGCATGCACCCAGACCCCAGTAACTCAGAAGGATGGCAGACACTTAGCACAAACCTACTGTTTGCACAAATGGTTTAGGTGCAGTGAATCACACACATGAGAAATGCAAGTTCCTAATTCCAACCAAGAGTCACGCGTGCAAGCAGGTCTTCTGAAGAAGAAACAGTCCTGCTATGTTAACTCTTTCCTGCAAATGACCCAATACACACAATAGACACCCTAGTGGGTTATCTTTTGCTTCCATTGTGCCAGATTCCACATGTCCATCCTGGCCTGTTTCAAGAGATCCTTGTGATAAGAGGAAGCCGGCAGGAAAAGGCCTAATAAAAGGTTATTCTTGTGCTTGTTTTCTGGGCATAGAGTGAGACAAGAATGTGTCTCAGTCCTTTAAGAAAACAAAAATAATGAACAAAACTCCCAATCTCCTCAAACTTTCAACTCTTCCATAGTCCTCTCAACTATGTCAGTACCCAGGATACTAGTCACAGAAGTGTCCTTAGGAAACCATTTGTGTATGACTAATTTTCCTATTTGAAAAATAGGGAAAACAATTAGCTTCAGTCCCTGTTGAATATGGCTAATAACCAGTTGTTTTTAGAAAAGATGAGGGGATGGGTAATGAAAGCCATTATGTGAAGTAGCTTTTATTGTATGCACTGTATCTTTTGAAAATTACTTTCATTATCAATGAAAACACTGACAATACCTCCTTTTTCAGCTTGGGTTTCTCTCCTGATACAGATGGAAGCTAGGGTCCCCTACTTAGAAATTTGAGATAGAATGCAAGAAAAAAATAAAGATAGAAATAAAACTCTATTTTATTCTTCTATTGTGAGAAAAGCAAATTTACCCAAAGGTAGACAAACACACCCAGGAGAAGGTTCTGTGAGAAGGATAGTGGTCTTACTACTGGCACCCTGGGATGTTCCTGGGCCTGAATTTGCTCATTTTTGAAGCTAGGGCACCAAGAACAAGTAGGTCTGCTCAGCTACCACTTCCAGGGTGGGACGAGGTGGTGAACACTGGACACACTTGTCAGGCCATTTGACTCTCATAACAATGCCTGCAGATGAGGGATGGACTGTAACTGCCCTTGAGAGCTGGCAGCTCTAATGTTCAGAGAAAGTGGGTGCCTTGTTCTAACACAACAAAGATGTCATCTTGGATCTCCCTGGTGCTTGCCACAGTGATCACACGGGTTGTCCAAACTCAGAAAATCTGGACTAAACATAAGCCTCAAGGAAATACAGGAAACCTGCCTATCTCCTCTGGAACTCTAGGCATTAAAAAAAAAAAATACCTGAGGGTGGTTCTCAGAGCTTAAAGTGGCTTGAAATTTTGATTTACATTAGCACCAAGTCTAGAAATCGCCATGAGAAATAGCCCACAGTTAAAATGACACCCAGGAGTGAATGACAAAAGCAAAATGCAAAACTTCCCTCGAGGGACTCCTATTCAGTCCAGACCCAGACAGCACTGCACTCCTACCTAGAAGCTCTACTGGCTGTGAGCTTATCATGAAGTCACCAAAACAAGGAACCACTCAGCAGGAGGGAGAGGCAGTCAATGCATCTGAAGTAGAGTCTTAAAGAGGCAAGCTAAGCACACTCTCAGCTAGAGATACTAAAATGAAAATATTCAAAATTATTAAAACATAAACCAACTACCCAGAAGAATATGACTGTGAAAAATGAACAAGCGGATGTGAAAAATAACCAAATAAAACTCCAAGAAAGGAAAATCTAGTCTTTGAAATTTAAAACAGAACAAGCAAGTCAAGCAGCTAATTGTACTTTGTTGAGGAGAGGAAGAGACATGAGGATGAAAAGACCCTTGGTTCATGTAAAGGTATGGAAGGCACGCAGAAGGGCTGTAGACGTCAGCCAGGAATGGGACCCAGGCCCTTCCTCCCTCTGGTCAACAACAATGGAAATTGTGAAATGTTTGACATTCAAATAAGATTTCATTAGATAAAGCTTTTGAAGTTAATTTGTATAATTCATTTGATCCTGAAAAATGAGTGTGATGGAGGAGCAGGCATTAAATTATTCATTTTACAGAAGAAATTGCAGCTCAGCAAGATGGAAGGGATCAGTGCAAAAGCCTAGAGTCCATCGACGAGGAAGCTAAAAATCAAATGGAATCCTCAGCACAGTCAAGCTCCAAGAGCCTTCCCTCTCGCCTCTTCCCTCAGGATGAATATTCACCTGGATGAAAGGAAGACGTTGTCTCAGTCCACCTGGGTTCATAGAATACAAACACCATCAACTGGGCAACTTTCAAACAGCAAACATTTATTTCTCACAGTTCCGGAGGCTGGATGTCTGAGAACTGGGTACCAGTGTGGTTGAGGACCCCCTGCGGATTGCAGACTTCCATGGTGTCCTCACAGGGCAAAGGGATCATGTGTGCTCTCCCAGGTATCTTTAGTAATGGCATTGACCTCTACGAGGGGCTGACCTTCATTACTTAGGGACCTCCCATAGGACCTCCCAAAGGCCTCCACCTCCAAAAATCATCACACGGGGCATTCAGATTTCAAAATATGGATGGGAGGGGGAGGGCACTTACATTCAGGCCAACTGGATCACCAATGGTGGAAATTTTGCAAAATTAACTGAGTGTTCATGGATCTAAGTCAAGGAAGTTTCAGACCAGCACCACCAAACAACTTTGCTTCCTTGTGGAGTTCCCTCTATCTGTGTGGGCTGATTTACATTGCAGTCTAGAGGGTGGAAGATTTGATTGGGTTGACTTGCCAAAAAAAAAAAAAAAGGTGAATTGTTGGTTGCAGCCAGTTCTCAAAAGAAATTCCTACCACTCTGGACTTGATCATTTGGGGTGGAAGGGAGACAATGCATCATTCATTTCCTCCAAGTTCTAGGGGGGGAATTAACAAGATGGGAACCGTATCAGGGTCAATTTCACAGGCAGGGTGCAAGATGAAAAATATATTCTCAGCCAAGGGTTAAAATCATAACTCAACCAAGGGTTACTGGAGTTCTTTGACCAAAGGACAAGGAAAAATGGAGTTCTTTTGGAGTGTGGGTTTCTTTTTCAAAGGTCATGCTTTTCCCCCAGAGACACACTGAAACAAACCAGCTCCTGAGAATCCCTCCCACACCAAATAGACTTGATTTCTCTGTTCTGATAGCTCAAATTTATAAGTTATTGGGATTCAACACATCTGCCAGGTGGGATCTTAAATCTGATGAGGCTCTGGATTCATTAACCTTGGCAGAAGGAGTCTGGGTAAATCTGCTTGCAAAATATGTGCTGTATATTTTAATTCTCAAAAGGGCAGGGAGAGTAGAATGCAGATATATGTGTCCTGCTTCAGCAGCATCCTTGACAATTTCAATAACCTTCTTCAGATGATCATTATCTTTTATTAAATAAGAGTGGCTTCTTCCAGAGTTCCAGAGCAATAAGCAGTGAAGGGGGAGAGATGTCTGCCTCTCGGTTCTCTGAGAAACCTTTGCTTCTCAGCTCTCCAGACATTCATGGCTTATTACTGGAGCTATCTACCCACCTCATCTAGTCCTCCTGCTCCAAAATGTGTCCATGGTTCCATTTCCTTGTGTATCAACAACGCTTAGCATAATGTCTTCCACTTAGTAAGGGTTCTATAAATATTTGTTGGGTAATAACGGGTGGGCCTGATGAGGACATAGTTCCTTCAGCAACTCTTCTGCTTAAAAAAGTCTTTTCCAAGAAGGGCCTCCATGCGTATTCATGAGAGAGCAGCCGTGATTCAGGGAGAGTGTGTGGTCCTGAAGTGGGTCACATTTATAATTAAGTTGTCCTCCCCACTTCTGCTGCAGAACTGCAGATGTGTATTTGATCGCACTGGGCTTCTCCATGAGACTTCACAGGAAGGTGCTCTGGCATCAGTTCCTATCCCCCCACATTGCTAGGGATCAAAAAGGGTCACTGTTTGACAGGGGGGCTGTGAGTGGAAATTGGGGTGGGGGGATTCCAGATATGGGTCTGTGTCCTTGGTGAATTCCATGAAAATAAGCAAGTAGATGAAAAATACAAATGGTCCACTTAGAGTTGTGCAGATCACATGGTGCTATGAAAATAGTGTTGAAAAATGTCTGTTGGATTTATGAAAAAAATCCACATACATACACATACATATGTAAGTGCACACACATACACACAGGTGCATATTAGCACATGTAGAAAGAAAAGGTCTGCAAGGTTGGACACTGCACCATCCAGAGGAGGAGAGTGAGAAAAGGAACTATCAGCTGATATAACTTTCAATGAGTTGAATTTTTTTTATAATGAACTGTTTGTGTTTTTATAAATTAGACAATTTCTTAAAAAACTCACATGCCAAGAAAACTTCTGCATACAAAGGGCCCACATGGCAGCATGCAGACAAGGTTATTAGCCGCTGCTAGTCTTGCCCTGCTCTCTTCCACCCCACAACTTGGAGTGTGAGGTGAGTGAGGAAGGAGGAATCCATAGACTGAGAGCCTGAGTTCATCAAGTAGAGAAGAGACTGTAGAAACGCTTTATAAAATGAGGGTTAATTTGACAGTGGAGAAGCTATTTCTGCGACCACATCACCAAAAAAGTTAGGTTGATAAGGGCGATTGATCATTTTATTTCATCACTTCAGGGGACTAGAAAGATCTTTCACAGGCACTGAACTTGCTCTCAAGTTTAAAGGCCTTTAAATCAATTTTATTAGGTTAATTGATGATTTCTTCCTTACATTTTGCTCTGCATTCTGCCATGTCTTATCAGACTGACTGGAAAGCTGGAGTGGAGTTCTTGCCTCTTGATCTCTGCCTGGAAGCAGAGGGGATGAAGTTCCCTGCAGGTGCTGACAACTCTAAGCTACAGGAATAAGAGATCATTTCATCCTTCATGAGGAGTCCAGTGCCGGAAATAGCATGGCTAACCTCTGATTTCCAGAGTTTCATGTGAAGTCACAAAAACGTGATCTGGACTGAGAAAACATTTAGAATTTTCTCTTCCTTTCTTTCTCCCTTTTTTAAAAACCATATTCAGTGCTCTAAGTACAAATTATCGATATGTATTTAACAACTGAACCCTGACTTTGTACCAGTCACTAGGTATATTAGTTTCCTAGGATTGCCTAAGTGAACTTAGAAAAGAAATTTATCTTCTCAGAACTATAGGCCAGAAGACCAAAATCAAGGTGCATGCAGGTAGCATTATACCAGAAGTTTCCAAGGGAGAATTGGTTCTTGCCTTTGGCAGTCTCCAGTGGTCTCAGTTAGTCCTTGGCCTGTGGCCACTTGACTCTGATGCCAACTACTGTCCTCATGGAACCCTTTCCTCTGCCTCTCCTCTTCTGTCTCTTCTGAAGTACACTTGCCAATAGACTCGGGGTTCCCTTAGAAAATCTATATGGTCACATCTTGAGAACCTCAACTCAGTCCCACCTGCAAAGATGAACCCCACCCCCAAAGATATATTAATTACAGTTCTCCCCATTGAAGAGTTCATAGTTTACTATGTGTAGACAAACAACCATGACATGATATGATATGAAATGAAGAGGTGAAAGGAATCAACACTTCTGAAGCTGAGTACTTGACAAAAACTAGACACAAGGACAGGGTGGTTGTGACCAGGCCACACTTCAGGAGAAAACTGTGAGGAGCAAAAGACATCTGGGCTGAGTCTGAAAGAATGAGTAGGTCACCACTGCACAGGCAGAGGTATAGTGAGAACTCCATACAGCAGGAGGAGCAAGGTTGATGGAGATTTGCATGCGTTTAGGAAACCCAAAGCCACCCAAGGGGATGATAACAAAGAGTTTGGTATGTGTGTGTTCAGGAGAAGAAAGAACCAGGAGATGGGGATGACCATGGAAAGGGAGGGAGGCCAGGAAAACAGGATCAAATTCTTCCAGTTTCATGTCTTGTCAACTACCAGCCATCATCAGTCTTTTAAGGGCAAACAATTAGTCACTTAAAACGTACCTGCACCTATGTGTTCCCCATTCTAGGCAGAGTTCTTCAACTCTTAAGGCCTCTGCTTTGCCCCTACTTGAGCAATGGACAGCATAGAGGCCATCACTGTGTCCAGAGCCTGGGTCTCTGAGCTGCTTCGGCTCAGGAACTTTTCAAAAAAAAAAACACAAAAACCTGTTACTTTAATCAAAAACTTGGGAGAATGTATCTACTAATGATGACCACTCCTCTTATTTATCTTGGGGGTAAGAGGGAGGAAATGATAAACAGTCTCTCTTGCCATGAGCAATCAATCAGTGATGTCTCTAACCTTTGGTAACTTGGTGTCCAAATCGAGCTGATTGTTAAAGCAGTCAGTTGAGTCATAAAATGAGTTGTTAGACTGAATTCACTGACTTTTACTACTAAACAAGTTCCAAGAATGGCCCAGCCAGGGAGTTATATACAGATGGCTTCAGTATTACTGTACACAGTCAAAAATTTCAACTGTTGGAAATTAAATGGACTCATTTCTACAAATGAAATTGCCTTAGGGAAATCATCCTCAGGTGCAGAAATATTTAATGTTTACCAACTAATGCTTCAATTGCTAAGTAGCCCTCTTGGGCCTTGACACTTGATCCAGATATGACAATTTTTAACAAGCAGATAAAACAAAATCATGGCTTCATGACCAGGCACTTCACACCCCCCATTCTTCAACCACAGTACTTGACAACTAGACACAAGGACAGGGTGGTTGTGACCAGGCCATACTTCAGGAAGCATCACTAGATGAGGTGGCTTATTGTTTGTAGCAATATCTGTTGAAAAATACTTCTTCACAGAGGAAAACCCACAAAAAAATGAAATGAAATGGACTAGATATTTTACCCAAGTGACCTTCATTTCCATACAGATTTAATCAGGTGTCCTCATCTGCAGGGAATGTGAATCTGGATAACATTTCAAAACAGAGATAGCAGAACAAGAATAGCATGAGCCAGCTACAGATGTCAGCCAGCATCTGGCTAGCACCTCCTCATGCCACCTTCTCATCCTGTGATGATATGGATGAAAATGTGGAAGAAAATAAAAATGTCTAATACCACTGAAGCTTGGAATCAGGCCACCTAGAGCCAATCCAGTGGAAATATTTACTACCTGCAGATCAAGATAACTAGAGGGAAAAACACAACCTTGGCCACCTTCTTGAAACCATGTACTTGCTGGCTTGAAAGATGAGAAGAAAGCCATCTGCCCTTGCTCACCATTGTCTTATAGACTCAAAGTCTAGAGATGAAGAGAAGCAGAACTGGGCAACTCAACTCTCCTATTTCTGGGGATAAGACAGTAGGTTTTACCTATCTCTTGGAGGAGCTCAGAGTTCCCAGGAAGCAGTAGGCTGACAGCATGGCAGGAGGGCAGGAGGTTCAGGTAACACAGAAGTGGAGCCCCCACAGAGAGCAGGGAAGGCTGTGTGAGCCAACATACAGCACGCTTTGCAAGAAATCCAAAATAAACATGAAAAGCAAATCCATAGGCCCCCTAAAGAGCCCTCTGATGGGACATAGAAGAGAGGTACCCTGGGCCCTGCAGGGGTGCATGAATGAAGCCTCCAGATGTCCCCACCATAGACTGTGCACGCCCTTCTGGACCTGTCTCTGATGAACGAGGACAGGTTCAGCCCAGCAGTTCTGATCACAGCCATCCTGCCCGGTGTCTCTCCCATGCATGGAGTCTGAGGAAAAGACAGGCAGGGCAAGGGAAAGAGAATGTGTTCTTGAAATCTCCAAGAAAGACTATAGCTCTGAAATTGCTTGCTAGAGGAATCAGACATTAAAGGAAAAGTTTGTCATCATCAAAGGCAAGAAGCCCAGTCTCATGATCTTCCCTCCTCACAAGATTATCCTACATAGTTATTTTATGGATCCTGGGCACATTTTTCTCTCTTTAATCTAATAAATTTATAAGCTAGCCACTCATATGAGTGACTCATTTTGGTTCCTGATCCAATTCTTCAGCTTTGCTTCTACATGATGACTAGCAAATCAGGTGATGAAGATAAGTTTTCATAGACATTCAACTTTTTATTAAGAGGTATTGTCCTAAATATCTTGGTCTGAGTGTTAGGTAGAATAGACATGAGTAGTGACTGCACCCCTCCTTTATGGGGGTAGTGGTGGAATTAGGGGCATATAGGCCACCCAGTCTATCTCCAAAGACCAAGGAGGTGACCAAGAGCACAACCCCACATCAAGAAGAGGAGACAGACTTTGCTGAGGCACACAGGTGGACTATCAATAGACAACTTGTTCTCTATGTATTTTTCATTCCTTTCTATCCCCCTACCTGGGAGGAGGGAGAGGTATGAACAGGAGGAGACTTGGGGGAAAGGCAAAAGGCAGGTTCCTCAGGGTTGTTGCTAGAGTTTCAAATCAGCTACATGGGAGAACCCCCAGGGCTCAGGGAAGAAGAGACCAATGAGTAAAGTCAGGATGAAGTCCCTATGAAAGGGACAGTAGACAAACTTAGTCGAGGTGAATGTGGAAAATGACAAATTGAGATTCCCTGGCCCATTCTATTGAGCATAGAAACTGGTGACATCAATAAATCATGTAAACATGTGTCAGCTTAAGAGAAGTAGTCATCAAAAAACCCTACGGAGGATTTGTCTATTTTCCCTCAGCACCAAACCCACATTTCTAATCTGCACTGTGACAATGGGGCAGGGAGTCCCCAAATGACATTTTCCAGACCCCTTTGCTTGATTATATTCTGATTAGATTTCTGATTAGCCTCTGATTAGATTTGTCTGTACAGATTATATGTGCCATACAATTAGATTCTGCCAATGGGAGGCACTGGCAGGAAGCTTGAAGTTAGGAGAAAGACACAGAACTCATTTTGGGTCTTTAGCTTGAGTCAACCTTGCACAGGAATCAAGGGAAGCAAGGGCTCCAAACTTCAGTGAACCCCAGCTCCTGGCACCATCTGTGGTGTCCCCAGGGAAACAAGGCACTTGCCATTCCTACCTGGTTGGTTTGAAATACTCAGCTTGGTTTGAAATACTCCAGGTTGGCTCCTGGTTGACCCTGACTGGCTCCCCTTAGGAAATACCCTAAAATCCTGTGAGTTTTAATATATGGAAAGTATTTTAAACAGTGTCTGGCGTATCAAAAGTGCAAAGCCCAATAGTCAAGTCACATACCAGCAACAACTGTCATTACTACTGTCATCACCTCTGCTACTGCTGCTGAGTTAGCATCTAGTGCAGCACTATCCAATCAGCAGCCACCAGTCAGTAACCAACTTTTACTACAACTGAATGAGATTATATGAAATAAACACTCAGACACTGATTGCACTGTCTACATTTTTAGGGGTCAGGTAGCACATGAGGGTCCCATGCAGGCAAGTGCAGACATGGCCCATTCCAGTATCATAGAGGTGTCAACACACAATGCTGGTTGAGATCAGTGTGCTAAGCAGCCACTGGAGAGCTGTTTAAAATAAAATTCCTGTGTTCCTCTAAAAGATGCTGATTTAGAATAGTGGGTCATCAGTGTTGACAACAGCACCTTCAAGTGCTGTTGATTTGGATGTTCCCAAATCATACTTTAAAATAACTGGGCTAGGGAACAGGGTATTTCTCTCTTATCATTCCTTTTCAGAAAGTCTTTAAGAGCAATGTGCATGGGTGTCTGTGTGTGTTGCATAGACAAACACAGATGCTATTAACTCATGATTGACTGGCATGAACCCCAATTTTAGAGGTGACTCCAATTCCAAGCAAAATCTCAGTCAACCCAGAGTATATTCTGTGTGTTGAGGAGACAGCAGGGTCATTCCACCTGACAGTTCTCAGCTGCTCTGTCACGAGGTCACAGTTGACCAGGTAGGTAGGAGATATAATGACCGATCAAACATTAACACAAATGAATTATATATTCCTGTATAACTTTCTAATCACAAAGCTTATTGTTTTGTAAAGCTTTCTACTTTGTTTATCACAATTCATTTTATTTTTATAAAAAAATGTTTACAATTGTATTGATATTTCAACACAACAATAGGTGTTGATACTTCAAAAACTTTCCACAGAAAAGACCAGGAGTGAAACTTAAGCAACACCTTTGTAACAATGAATTCTTGATTGGATAATTAGCTTTGCAAATACTATGTGTAAACATAACTAAAACTCATGGATTATTAATTAACTTGCTGTGCTGTAATACATGCTCTCAACCTTCCCTTCTTAGAGAGGAGAGCCAGAGGCAGGCATAATTTTCTATTGAGGGTTTTATCAATATACTGTTTAATTCCTTCATGCAAGAACCAAATAACCAGAGCTGGGAAATTTGTCTCATCCTGTATCTGTATACCTCTCACTATCACCAAATAAGAGTGAGTTAGGTTACCTTCCTCTTGCCCTTGCTGATAGGTGACCCATTTCAATTGCTAAAGTTTTTAATTTCTGTTTTATATATAATGCAATTTTACATTTTATATTACATTTAATCGCATGTCACATGTTAATGTCTTATAGATAGTCTTGTATGTAAAGACTTGTATATAGGTCAGGGAGGGGAAGTGGTGGGTGAACCTGGGGAATACAAAGATGTGAAATATATATTACATATAATATATATATAATTTAAAATTTAAAAAAAGACTTGTATATAGTCGTATATATTGTATATATTTGTCCTCTTATTGCAAGTCTACTCAATTTCTTTCTGCAATAGGTGATTATGCATTTATCCGTCCATCCCATCCACCCACCAGATAAACTATTCTTTCTTGCTTGGGTAAAAGCTACCATTCAGTCAGTAATTTCATGAGGATTTCCAACTCCCCTCAAGCATACTGAGGTTATACAGGGAGATAGATTATTATAATAGAACATAATCATGCATCCCCTCCCATATGGACCATGTTTTCTTGGTTCCTTTCCTGCCTCATTGAACATTAACACAGCTGTGTGACTTACTTGGACCAATGGAATGTGAATAGATCTGATAAAGTCCATAATGGAACAAGATCTTCAAGTGCTCCTGTGTGCTCTGGCTGTAATTGGTCTTGCCCGCCCCCCCC
>PVHY01001929.1:0-12679 GCA_004024945.1 Uropsilus gracilis | reverse complement strand
CAGTTCATAGGACACCACTCCTGATAGAAGGTCAATGGCACAAGTGTGTTTTGCTAGTTCAAACCTTCTGGCAAAGAAAATGAAGTGCAATAATGAATTTGCAGACCATGAGGGGACATCAAGTACAATCTCAGGTGTTGGGTAATCCTATGTATGGGTGGCACAGATGCCTGAGAGCCCTGGCAAGTAATAGGTAGGACTTTTGGGTTCTGTCCCTATTTTAGACCCAGCCTGCAGAGTCCTTTGGGTTTGGCACCTTAGCCTTGATTATGTAGCCCCCAAAACAGAAGGAACTTTTGGAAAAACTCTTTATTGAACAATCATATTTCAAAAGTGAAGAAAAGATAATAAACACAGGAGGACTAAGGCACATGAGTGCACATGCACACAAACATGCAGGCATTTAAGAAGAAAATAAAGGTGTTTACTTGTGAAATGTCTGTTCTCTATCTCTCTTTGGACTGTAGATATTTTGAGACTTTGCAACATTTTAAGATTTGCTACAGCAGGCAAATATTTATTAGCAAACCAACTAGGAAAGGAGCACAGTGAGAAAAAGACAGTTAAAAGTTTACATAAGCCTTGAAGTTGAGAGTAAAGTGAGCCTTCAGCGTCAGCCCTGGAGGACAGGATAATAATCAGGTCAGAAGGGGGGAAATGAATCTCCATGGAGTTGTAACCTTTGAAATCTCCTGCCTAGGAGTTCCTTTCAATTACAGACAGGAAATCTGATGGCATTCTCAGAGGCCTGATCTCACATAATCAGGGGTAAAAAGTAGTTCTTCACACTTAAGCCGTGGTGGACTAGGTTCTAATATTTCCTCTTTTATGGATTTGTATTGCCTAATGACCTGCATAATGGTTTCTCCATATGATTCTGATATATCATCTGAACTAGCTTTAGTCCTTTTTTCTCTCTCTGTACTGAAGAGATGTTTTCACAGCTGCTGGATGAACTTCATTCAGAGTCTACTGGTTATCTCCACTAACAATCATAATTATTGTAACAATAGATTGAATGTCTTTTATATACAATACATTGTGCTAGATACAAGCTGGACACAAAGATAAACAGGATCAGATTCCTAATGTAAAGTTATCATGAAAAAAACTAATAGTGCTCAGAGGCTGATGGGAGTGATAAGGATATGAAATGCAATAACTAATTAAGCTGATGACCATTGCCATCAGTGAGGTGCAGATGAAGGGGCAGTGGAGAGATTCCATTAAGTTTGGAGGTAATGGTGGGCTTCATGGAGGGGGTACCATTAAGAGAGTTGAGGTTGCTTCTGGACATTGGTAGATTAGATAAGAGGACATTTTAAGCAAATGTAAGCATTTCTCAATAGTCATCACAGCAGGGTGGTCAGGAAATGCTGACAGCATGGTGTGGGTCTGGTTTACCGAAGAATATATATTTTTGAACTTGAACCTGAGAAATCTTGTTTGGTCTTCTGAGTAGATTCAACCAATTTGTGAGGAATCAGCTGCAAATTGTGGAAAAGATGTTGAAGGGTAAGGGTAAGAAAGGGTAAGAAAGGGAAAGGGTAAGAAAGAAGAGAAGGAGGAGATGCAAAAAAACAACCATGATTGTGTTTCTATTCCTGTATAAACAGCAGTTGCATGAACTCTTTTCTGAGAAATAGAACATTCTACTAAGAGAAAGTCAAAATGAAGAAGGAAAAGTGGGGACATTTCAGACTAAAAGAACTTGTGGATGGCACTAAAAACACCTAAATAGTTAAGTTTAATAATTGCTATAGATGTGGTCACAGAAATAAACTCAGCTATCAAATCTTACTCTTCAAAACGAAGATAGTTAATGCAAAAATTAATAATTAACTGATAACAGTGTAGGATGACAGCCTCTGATTTCATTAACAGAGATTGAGAGGGTGAGTGAAGAGAAGGTGAAAGGAAAATTTAAGTGAGTTAAATGTTTTAGTAAGAGAGAAGTTAACCTAGAGAGTTGTTCTTGACTTGGAGCATTTAAAAATATAGGTTTCAACATAAATTATAGCAACAGAACTTTAGTTCTATTTTCCAAATCACCAGAGAAGATAAAAATGAAGAAAGCATACATTAGAGAAAAAGAAAATAAGGTCAAGAAAGTATGTAAATATAAGAATATGCACAGGAATGAATGATGTTTCTGATGATGACCACATCTGATTCAAACTCTACACTGAAATGTGGAGACTTTTGGGTTTCAAATCCATGTCCACTTACGCATGTCCACTCATGCACTGCTCACAATCAACAGGCTCAGATTTGAGGGTAAAGACAAGTCAAAAATATGGCAAAGACATTTGGAGACAAAATCTAACAGAAAGAAAGCTAGGGTGGTGGTCTTAATTTTCAAATGAAGTTCAGCTTGCCACTCTCCTAGAAGCCAGAGAACTCTCACCATTTTTTAGAATTAAAACAGAAGAGGCAAACTCTCCAGAAGGCAAGGACATCATCCTGCACATCTTCCTTTGATGACAATTACCCAATGTCTTGGGAAACACACCTGGGAGGCCAAGGCCATCTGCTCTACCAGCTGGAGAACAAGGTCAGATGTGGACTTTAAACAGAGGCTTCAGATAGCTCAGCTCTGAGGGGCCCTCAGAAGGGGGGTGGCATAAGGCACCTGAAGCGTTTGTTGGGAGTACCTTTTGTCAGTGAGTACCTTTTCTCAGAAGCTGAGAATCTAGTAAGTTCTTAGGGGATGCCTACACCTGTGGGTCATGCACAAACTTTGAGAACCATTCCCTTACTCATCTAGATATCACAGTGAAGCAAGAGATTACCCCAGGTGAAATCAGATCCCATCCAGCAGGACTCTCTCTGTGGCCATTTTACCAGTCAAAGAGCAGAACTACAATGTGGTCACTTTCGATCTGCATCACCCCAGGGCCAGCTATGCTCACAACAGTTTGACACCTGTTTGCAACTCAAACCTGATGTCATTTGAGAAACATATCAACCTTGTGGACTTCTGGAATGTTCTGTTTTCTCCTCAGAAGACGAAACCCAAACCAGGGGCTCCAGGTACTGTGCACAGACACTAGATTGAATGTTACAGGTCTGGCTTTTTTGTTCCATGTCTTCATGACTACCAGCAAAATGACCATGGGAAAATCATTTCTTTTCAGTTTTCATTTCTTTGTTTGTAAAATGAGACATTTGGAAAGTTGCTTTCCAGGAACACTTCTGGCCTAATGTTCTAGGACTCTTTCTAGAATTGAAACTTGAGGGAAAACAATTATCTCTGATGATGGCGATACTTCCTCAGGAGTCACACTTCTCGCAGCCATCTGCTACTGCTTCAGAGGTGCCATCAACACAACGAGGCCGTCAGCTGGTAAGCTGCCTCTCTTTTCCTTGCAGCAAGATTGATGACATTCAATCTGCCATCAAAATGGATCGGGAAGAATCCGTTTTCCAAGCCAGCCAGCGTGGGGGACAGGCTGGGCTCAGGGAGTGGGCACAAGAGTCCAGGAAGAGTGAACAGCTGGAGCGGTCTCAGCTGGTGGTCGCTCCAGAGCTGGGGTCCGGCACTGTGCTCCCACTCAACAGCAGGTTGCTAGGCTGCTGGTAGGCTTCCAAGGCCTCCTGTGGAGAAGCTGCGGGCAGCAGCAGTTAATATGTAGATGGGTCCCCAGGTCAGCCCTGGAAATTGTGGCCCAGGGAAAGATGGGCTGGGAGGGGAAGATTCTCTGCCTAATAAGCAAGAAGGTGGGCAGAAGGCAGCAGCAGGGAGTCAGCCTTTATAATGGCAGACCTGGCTACTTTGACAACCTGAGAACAGGTGTGGTAAACCTGGCCTTCGGGTGACTTGCTAGCAAAATCAAAGTGCACAGGCACACACCAACTCTGAAACCTGCCTTCAGAAAGACTTGGCATGAACCTGTCAAGACGGAAAGAGCTGGCATCTGAGCAGCTGCAATCATAGCTCTGTTCTGCCCCGAAGGAGTGCGTGTGACATTCTGGAATCCCAACACCACTATGTATGCACACACATACACATATATGCACACACATCCAGAACCTTCCATGTACACCCCTCCCCTCCAAAACCTGCCTAGAGGTCAGCTTTGCACTTGAGAACACGCTAAAGGATCGCAGTGATCCTTAGAGAATTTTACTGCGGGTTTCTTGTTGGAAGAGAGGGAGCAACATCACTTAGCCCTCAGCAAACTTAATCCAAGTTATCTTCCCCTGCTTGTTGCTGCTCCTATTCTCCTTGGTAGTCCTTTTCCTGGGTCTCCAACCCATCTTGACCCACTGTAATGCTTGAGTCTCCTAACTCTACCCCTGCTTAGTAACATTTTCACTGAGTAAGGATAAAACAACCAATCTACATGCTATGAGAGTCCAGGCAGGCTGGCCCCTCCATTCGCTTGGCTTTCCTACCATTCACATCAAGTGCTGCCACATCCGCGATCCTGCTTCCTGCCTCCCAATCACTGTCCACACTGGTCCCTCTGCCCAGATGTTTCATCCCACCTCCTTCAACAAGGAAATCTGGAAGAGACTTTGGAGCAGCAACATGGGAGAGGAAACCCCCAACTCTAGGTACTCATGGGACCCTAGCATCAATCAGCCACTGTCTAATCTTCTGGAGTATAAACACATGTCTCCCCAAGACTATGAGCTCTTTGAGGGGCAGAACTCCATCTCACAGACCTCTCTGAGCCTCATTCACAGTCCAGCACATAGTAAGTGCTCAATAGATAGTCAATGAATGGGTGAATAATGCTTCCTGCTGGATAGATAATGGCCTGCATCTTATTATTATTCCTTTTTTGGGAACTTAGGTCTTGCTATGTTACTTGGGGTAGTCCTGAGCCCATACACTCAAGTGATCCCTTGCCTCAGCCTCCCAAGGCTGGGATTAAAGGCATGCATCATTGTGCCCAGCTGGCCTGCATCTTTCTATCTGACCCTCCCACATCCCATATTTACACAATAATTCTGCAGGCCTCCTTATTACATAGACTGAACCCCCTTCTAGGTTACACTTCTCCACTGTCATCACCCCTCCCCATTCCTGTGCCTTGTGACTTTGTTCTGCTCTGAAATCTCCCTGACTAACTCTTTAATTTGGAAAACAGAAATAAGCTGAAATATTCTTAATTATTTCAGAGAAGAGTCCTCATGATTTTCTGAAGGGAGAAATGGCACCTTGCTGCTGCTTTCGATGTCCTCTGAGACAGCTGCAGAATGGGCCATTCAGAGTGACTGAGTGTGAGAACAGAAGGAAGAATGGGCTAACCTTACCCATTCAATCATCCACCTGTTCCAAGCAAGTGGTGGCGAAAGGCCTGAGCACAGACCTATTCACTGAACCCCAGAGAACCTTCTCATTTCCTTCCAGGCCAAGGCTTTAATCTCATCTGGAAGTGGACTTCTAAAATATGTGTTGTTTGCAACATCCATCTTGTCTCCCTCTGCCCCAGGGAAGTGCAAGAGAACATCCGGATCGTGGAAAATGGGGCGGCTTTCGGGGGCTACCCATTTATTCTGTAGCTTCCTGGTGACTCACTGAGAGAAAAGACATTCTGGAAATAACAATCTCAAGCCATATTGATTTTAGTGAGGCATGCTGGACTGTGTCTCTGGGGTGATTAATGACAGCCTGGCTAAACCCCACAGTTTATCTGGGGCATTCAGAACACCACACTCAGAACACAAAGCCTCCATGTCCTGGAGGGAGGGGGGCACGGCACCCTGCTGGAGTTCACTGGGGAAAGAAATTTTGGAGTTAGAACTTTGATCCCCAAGGAAAAGGACAGTAAAAAATGTGAAGACCAAATAACTGTCTTCTTCAGAAGTCAAGGGGAAGATTGTAGAAAATAAGAAATGAGATACATGAGCTGGTAATTACTAACATGTACCTGAGCACATCATTTCTATTTTTATAAACTAGATCAGGTCATGTCATGCCCCTGATTAAACCTGCCTACAACCTCCCCCCTGAGTAAGGAAAAAAACTCCCTGTCTGCCCTGGCAAGATCCACCCTGGCAGTCTCCTCTATCCCTCCCTGGTTCAGCCCTCCTGGCCATCATCCAGTTCCCAGGTGGGGCCAAACACTTTCTCTCAGGGCCTCCCCACACCCACCACAGTCCCCATGTCACATTCCTATCACCATATTCAATTTCCTCCATAGCATTTATCCCAGGCCCAGGATATCTCTTTCAATTTACTTGAGAACTGGCTGATCTTGCGTCTGTCTCTCTACCATACACTGTAAACACTCAGAAAAGATGGGTCTTCTCCATACCATTCCCCACTGAATTCTCATAACAGCTTCTGGCATGTAGTTGCAGCCCATGAATAATTTAAATTAAATGATAAATCCTCATTATCCTATTCCTATATCTGAAGTCTTATGGACAGTGATGTCTAATAGGAAAACAACCTCCATAAAAATAAAAATCTAATAAAATGAAATGGGCTGGCTAGAAGGATACACCAAAGTGCTACTATTCCCAAATGAGCAACCCGTGAAAACCTAAGATGGGCTGTAGAAGAACAACTTCTACCTCCCCCTCCCACACCCCTCCCTGTGGTCTGACACCCCTACAGAACTGTCAAGCAGCCCTGGGGATGATTTTAGACTCTGGGTGACAAAGAGACTCTATCGTTGACCAGGATGATGTTCATTGTGGGAGGCCCCTCAAAGGTCCCCCAAAGCTTCCTGCTTGTTTTGCCCAATGACCCAAAGCTGACCCTGGGAATGCTGCTTCTGCTTCCAGTAGGACAAATAACAAGTGCAGCCCTGAAGGATAAAATCAGTCCCCTGGGCAGGAATCTTGGCATGAAATTGGAGTATAGCAAGGGTGATGGGCAGATGAGGAGGAAATGGGGTACCAATATGGCAGGGTAGGAGGTAGGCTCTTCTGTCAAGCCTGTGGCCTCACCCCAGGTCTACCTGCACATGTCCATTCCCCCAAGAAACCCTGAGTATCTGAGAAGGATGAGAAGAACCTTGCACCCCCTAGGGTGTGAAGGAAGCCCTAGGATTTGGAGCAAACTACCCAGGTAGCAGGCAAGGAGATGAAGGTGCAGGCTGAGCCTTCCACCCGTGGATGGTGAATTCTAGAATCATGGGGTTCTACCACCCCATGAGCAGAGGCCAAGGATGACATTTCACTCCTTCAAACTGGTGAGTCACAAATCCTTATCTCCTACTAATCACTGTGGACTCTGAGCAATTACTAAATTTCTCAATTTTCAGAATAAGGAAGGTAAGAGCTCTCTTCAGCCTTTGGGAAAGCAAAGAAGAAAAAGAAAAGATGAGCTTCTTTAAAGAGATCCGCTGTGTCTGTGAATGAGGAAGGAAGGGGGTAGGTGTGGGGGTCACCAAGGCCCCTGTCAAAATACCAGGAAATGTTCTTAAGACACCCAACCACAAAAGGTCCCAAGGTCACATGAAAGAAGAGAGAGGTGGTGTCACTTGTCATATAAAGGACAGGTTGCAGCAGAGGGTGAGTAGTGACATCTGCCCTACCTGACCTCTCCACCCTCCCCAGACTGCCTGCCTTCTACCAACGAGGGGAGAGGGGGGGTTTCCTCTGGCAGCTGCACAGGCCTGTAGGCTGAGCATGGAGAGAGATGTGGTCTCCTCAGGGAGGCTTCTCCCAACCTCTCACGGCTTGCAAAGCATTTTTCTAACAGCCTTCGCAGACAGACTAGGCAGCAGTCAGGGTCTAGTGGAAGGGTCTCACCATCCATGTGAAAGTGACTGAGACAAGAAAGTCATTTTGGAACTGTAGATCAAAGAAGTCTGGCTTCAGATCTTAAAGAAAGGGAGTCACTGGGGGCAGAACAAGGCTGAGCAAGGTAACAACAGGGACTGTGTGGGTTCCAGAAACATTAACCAGACATTCAGGAGGGAGGCTGAGTGACAAAGTTGCGAGGAGAGTGGACTGAAAGAAAGGAATAAGGACGGCCATCTAATGAGGGTGTGGGTGGGGAGAAGGGACTGACATCAGAGACTTACATGACAGGTCCAGCAGGACCTGGTACCTCATATCTCAAAGCAACTGTTAGGAGGCTTCAGGTCCCTGGCTCTGACAGCAAGGTACCATTTGTCAGTGCTGTTCACCTGGTTAATTCCTACCTGTCCAGGTCAGGTTGCTCACTCTCCATTTGGCCTAGGGATTGCCCCCCCCCATGTGAGTCCTAATGCTTCTTAGGGGCAATTGACACCTCCATATCATGCAGTACTTATGTGTGACTCAGCTTTCCCAGTCGGACCTGAGATCCCTTAAGGCTAGGGTGCTACTGATCTTATTCATCACTGTACCCAGCCTGGTCTATAGCAAGTTTTTAATCCATGTCAACTTCTTTTACCAGACTTTTCCTCCATGACTTTTTTCCTATCAGAAAACCAGTAACTAGTAACTCAAGGAAAAAAAAAAAACATAACCAAGGGGAGCTCACCCATGAGTTGATAATTGTTGACACTAGATCTTGGGCTCAGGGAAGTTCCTCATACCATTCATTCTACTTTTGTGAATGGTTGAAATTTTCCATTATAAAGAGTTGAAAATAAAAATAAACCGAAATTGCCAGGAGAAAAGTGAAGGATTTGGAATTCAGGGTTCCTTGCCTCCTGGGAGCTGCTCAATCTGTACCAAGACAGCTCAGCCTTTAGTTACAATGATCTTCCTTAAAAAACAACACAAACAGTCCAATCAACCCGGGAACATAGAGGAGGCTGTTTATGGAGCTTAATTGCCATTTTAATGTGTTTTAATTGCATAGAAATGCTATTTAATGTAGTGTTTCGGTTTCCATTTGCCATTTTGGGAAATCACAGTCTCAAAAAGAGGAGGCCAGGTTGTAGCTAAAGGAATCTTGGCCCGTTTGACAACAATGAAATATTTCCCTTGACAGGCGATCTGGGCCTCAGGCCTGTTTCTCCCTATGCCTCCTTTCCACTTCCCCATCCCAACACACACATACAAACACACACACACATACACACACACACACACACACACACACACACAGAGCCAAGTCCAAGTCCTTGCTTGGCTGTCAGAAAGGAGAAAGAACAATGCCCAAGGCAGCACCTGGGCACAGTTCACTACCACAATAAATGGGCAGAAAATGGGCTACTTCCCAGGTGGCAGAGAGGGTCTCCCCTCAAATGTTTCTCACATCATTCTACGGATGGGGATCCAGAACAGGGGCAGGGAGGCAGCTGAAAAGCAAAGCACCTCTGAACATTTTTGCTGATGACTCAAGAAGGCATTTTCTTGCAGCCCATCTCCCTGAGGGGCTGGCCGAGCGACGACAGCTGTGGTATGAGGTCCTGGCAAGGGTGACCTAGGTTCTGGGAGTCAGAGGCTGTCCATACTGGGGACCAGCAGGGAGCCAGAGAAACCACTACAGTACATTACTTCTCACTGTCACATCTCATAGCACAGCAGGACAAAGAAGGGAACCTCCCTCAGCGATGCCAGAGGACATCAAAGTGCTGTTCACTGATCCAGGTCTGTGTTGAGGGAATAAACTGCACTGCAGAAAAAGAAAGAACTTCTTTGCATCCATGCAGATGGCTGTGCATCCTGGGTGTTGAGGGGAATATCTCCATTGCTACCAGAAATATCCAGCGGAAGCAGGACTCTGGAAGGTCTGCCAGGAGAAGGGAATCCTGGCTAATCCAAGCAATAGCTTCAGATAAGTCTGTCATGGAGGGTAGGCAGGACTGCTACATATGGTTGTACAGGTTGTACACTGACCAAATTCAGGGGAAACATCTATCTGTACATTCATTGTGATGGTTTTCCAGAAGATGGCAGTAAAGTGTCTTATGATTGTTCCTAATTTGTACAAGGTGCTGCTTGAACTAGCAAGGGTGCTATTGACAGGGCCATGTCATGGGACTGGAGTTTAATGGCTGGATGATGGCCAGGTGGGGGTGGGGAAGAACAGCAGGAATTAGTGCTAAAGATATGAAGCCCTAGGCAAACAGACTAGGTCCTAACAGATCAGATCAGGCTGTAGCCCTACTTAACAATTTTCAAGGTTTCCCGTTGCTTTTGGAATAAAATCTGAACTTTCTAAGGTTCAAAAGCACTTGCTTGCAGGATCTGCTCCCACCCTTTGTCCTACTTCTTCATGCCCCTCCTCCCTCATTATCCATACTACAAGGCCCTGGGCTTTCCTATCTGATCCTGGCAACTCCAAGCCCATCTCTACTTCCCTCCCTTTTCACATGGATGATCTTCCCCAGAAGTCCACTCAGCCATTCCTCCTCAGGTCTCAGTTCAGAGTGGTTCACCCTGACACCCTTTCTAAATCCCCATTACCTTCCACTGGAGGACAAAACCCCCAGCATCAGGTAAATCTAAGAAACAGAAAATTGATCAGTGGTTTTTAAGGGTCAGAAGGGATGAAGGATGATGGCTAAGAAGCACAGGTTTCTTTGGGGGATGCTGAAAATGTACCAAAGTTGATTGTGGGCATGGATTCTACTGAAATGCACACAGTCAGTGGGAGAATTATAGCACATATGAATTATATCTTAATAAAGCTCTTAGAAAGACAAAAGACCTCAAGTTCCTCTCCTCTTCTGGAAAAATGCTCTGTTCCAGGCAGGTTCTCAGTGCAGCCCCCACAGGACTGAGCTTGCTGTGCATAGCAGTGACTCACACACTGCTTTGCTTCCATTCTAGTGCCTTCTGGAATCATCCCCAACAGACTGCTTGCTCCACATCCTAGCCACTGAGTCTTTAGGGGCATCCCAGACTAAGACACAGCTTCTGGTTTAAATCCTAGTTCTGCCACAGACTTATTAGCTCAGGGCAAGTTTAAGGCTCAGGGAAGTCAAGTGTTTCCTTAGCTACAAAATGGAGATAATTATACTCACTTCATAAACATTCTTGTGAGGATTAAATAAGACAGCAAATATAAACACCCAGAACAGCACAGAGCACAATAACTAACAGGCATGGGAGCTAGTGGAATGGAGAGGTAAGTGGCTGGAAGAGTCCACAGGTGCAGAATTGTCCACATGCTTGTGTGTGTGCACAAACAAACACACACACAGAAGAACATGTTCACTGTCTTCTCTTGGGAACCTCTGAAGCTCCAGAAGCAAGCAGAAAACTCAAGAGCAGAGAAGTGTAAAGCAGTGACCCATCACAAGGCAGCTTCTGGGTGCAGGGCTTGTCATTGGGGTAGGACTAGATCCTCTGTAGGGATGTGAGGCAGGGAGACTGTTATCCCCACACTCTCACTGGACCCCAAAGTACACACCCAGGACTTCAACCCTGAGCTGGGCCTTGCAGTGGGGGTCCAGGGAACCTGCCCCTCAGACTGGGGGTAGGCAAGGACCAGGAACAATCACCAGGCCAACAAGGACAGCAGTTCTAACAAAGCTCCAGGGCTCATCTCAGGTGCCAGAAAAGGACTGTGTGCTCCTGTCTGGTGTTTAATGACTGCTTTAATTTCTAGGGAGTCAGAAAATGCAGCCAAAGGTATTGCTGTTTCGATGATGATGGCCAGGTTTCTGTCTTAAAAAACCAACTGGAAAATTATGCAATGTTACAGACACCGACAGAGGCACAGCCATTTGGACATGACAGAGACCCCATGCTGATCTGCACAGCAGTCTCCAAGTAGGCATAGTCCCGCCCTAGGATTAGCTGGCTTAATGTAATGCAAAAGAGACACAAGATGCCTTTTTAAAATATGCTGATGGATATCACACCCCTATAATCTTCATTTACCTTCCTTTCCTTCTTTCTTTGCCTGGAAAAAATAACAACAACAACAACTCTACATAGCCCCAGCTCTATATATCACCCCAAGGAAAGAAGCTAGGTGAGGAAGGGGGAAGCTGGCCCACCACATGTGGGGTTGCAAGTCTCAAAACTCAACCCCTCACAATGGGCAGCTCAGATCCCAGTCATTAGGTCTAGGAAACTGAGCATGATTAGAATGAGGTGGCTTAATTTCTTTGGGGTGGACTAGTGCAGCTTAAAATAGCTAATATTTTGTTTTATCTTCATTGACTTGTCTAATAATGCAGAAAATATCCTCCTCAGGCATTGAACAAAGGAGATTATCCTGTCACACAAGCTTAGCAAAGCTGGTGAGCTGAATGCTGATCCCAGGTGTGTGCAACTTGAAATCCCCCTGCTTAAAACAATTAGGCTTATCACTGAGGGAAAAGCATCCGTTTCTTCCCTCAGTCCTGTTCAAACACTTCCTAGACCTGCATCACGGCTCGTTCATCCTGTGGAGGAAATGTACCATGTTCTAGATTGCTCTTGTTTCTGGCAGGCAATAAAGAGATTATCAGAAGATGCAAAGTTACTACCATGTTAAAGGGACACAGCTCAAAGATTAAACATGTTGGCTCTGAGCCCAGCTGTGTGTACGGACATAAGCCAGTTGAATCTTCTCTATGTGTCGAAATCAGCCTGCAAAATATTCAGACTCAAGGGTAAGAAGGTGTAGGCTAAACTGTCAGAGTTTCCATGCTGTTCCACCATTATCCTCTATGACCAGCACCTGTACTATTGAACTCTCCCTATAATTGTACACACTTGGTTTAATGGGTGTGTGATGGGTGGGAGGGGGGCTCACCTGGGCCTAGGAGGAGAGGATGAAAGAACAGCATAACCTTGGTTACCCTGGGGAGAGAGGATATGCCAGAGAGGGGGGAGAGAG
>PVHY01001928.1:109736-141019 GCA_004024945.1 Uropsilus gracilis | reverse complement strand
ATGAATCCTGATAAAGGGGTCATTTACCCCATTCTGGCATAGTCAATCTAAGCTCTGTTCCCCTGGACCCAGGAACAATAAAGTCAGAAAGTCAAATCTTCCTAACACTGCCAAGTCCTTCTTGAAATTTACAATACTGAAGCAAAAGGGAAGTAGCTCCTATTTCCCAGCTGCATTCTTCCTTTCCACTGTTACTACCAACGCATAACACATGTGAATGGTCCATGTCACATTAACCGGACTCACACCCATCATTGTCCTCCAACACAATCATCCCAATCCAGGTAGGTTCATCATTGGTTCTAGAAGCTAAAAGAATGTCAGAGACCTTGGAATTATCTTCATCGAATGTTTAATGGGCAGGGGAAAACAGGCAGCAATTAAACAGCCACCTGAGTTTCTCTCCCGGTTCTTTCTAATTCTTCTTTGCATTCTCCTGGCACTCTTCTCCCCTCTCCCAGGGTGACACTGTCCTTTTAGCCCCCCTCTTAGGCCCAGGTGTGCCCACTTACACATGCGCATACCCACTGGGCCGGTATTATAATAAGGCACAATACTACAGGTGCTGGTCATAGAGGCAAATGGCAAAGAAAGCCTGATCCACTCATTGACCGTATGGTGGTGTTACTCGGTGCACACTTACTGAGACACTAGCATGAGGAGTAAGTGTGCTGTGCATGAAGATCCCAGCTAAACATGTGTAAAGTCTGAATAAAAGTGAGTTGCTGTCCCTGGGATAGCATCCTTGCTACCTCCCTTTACCTTGTGATGATTCACCTTTGCAAATACATGGGGGAGATACCAGGAACGATCTCACTGGATCCTAAGTGATAAATTAGAGTCCCAACTTTTGTATCTCAAGAAAGATCATGACAGGAGATGGGAAGGGAGGTGGCAACGCCAACGAGAAAGACAGCTGTGCCAATCAGCAAATTGCTGTGCTGATTTAGTGTAGATGAATAGGAGAATGTATTCCGATTCTGCTCTAGTTAACACAACAATCTGAAAAATGCAAAGCGATTCTCTAACACAGTGAAGTCTGAAGGAATGAATATAAGTGGAGGTTTTGAATGAGTGGATGCAGACCATTGTGTTCAGTCACTTGAATGTGTTCTCTGAGAAACTTCTTGTGAATTGAGAAGATGTATGGACCCCGGGAAAATTGAATGTTATTTTTAGGGAGAGAGATTGTAAACAGAAATAGATAAGGGATCACTTCCTATGGAATGTCAACAGTTAATATGTGAATAAATGATACTCATTTTAAGCACATGTTTTCTGAGCTCTATAATCACCACAGTTAAGAGGATTTGGAAAATAACTAGTCATATTTATAAGTCTTCATTCATCATGTTTATTGTATATAAATATCTTTTAATAAGCTTCTGGAATCTGGTGAAAAGGGTAACAATGTGTAACAGGTTATGCTGAATGGTTGTAAGATTTAACCCTAAATACATAACAAGTCTCTACTTGTTAAGCATTTCATTTAAATCAAACACCACATTACTGCTCAAAAAATACACACTAGGAGCAGATAGTATAATACTGAAAAGCATGTAACAGTGAAGAACATGATAAATTCTATTAAAGGCTGGATTCTGAATTTAAGCTGCTGGACTTCAAATCCCAGCTCTGCTGTGTGCCAGATGCACAACCATGAGCAACCTATAGAACTTCTCTCTTCCCATATCTCCTTAGCTGTAAAAGGGGCATGAAAACAGTGCTGCATGTACAGAGTTGTTTTGAGAATTAAATTTATACATGCAAATCACTTAGAATAGTGCCTGATATGTAGTAAGCACCATGTGTCAGTTATTATTACAGCAACAAAGAACGTTTGGAATGAAAAGAGCTTTACCAAAAAAGAAAAATAATAATAATAATTTTTAAAGCTGGTCTTTTAGACACTTTTTACTTGCTAGTATTTTCCAAAGGTTTTATTTTTAAAAAATGAAATAAATTCCTACACAAGTCTCCAAATGTATAAGATAAAAGCAAAATTGATTTAGCTGAAGTGGGGAAGGAAAACTTCCCAAACATCCCCTAGGCAGTTCTTGCTGCACTCAGGGGAATCAAGAAAATCTCTAGAAAACTGAAAAAAGTGAGGAGGCCATTGATCTTGCTATTTCTTTCTAGCATAAACTTTTGGGTGAATGGGCTGGATAGATACCTAGCTCTGGGTATCTGGAATTAGTTCTAAAATCACCAGAAGTTTAAAAAGAAAGAAATGGAGCATTGGTGGTCACCTGGGGGAAATTGTAATATTTGTTTTACTCTTTCTAGTTATTTGCTGTTCATCTAACAGTTGTGCATCTGTTAGATGAACAGCAGGACACTACCAGAGGACAATATAGAAGGTTTAGAAGGTTATCAAACATTGACAAAAAACATGGTGAATCAAGATAATCTAGTTCAGCATAGAGGTTGTTGGGGTTAGGACAACTTATATGTTAACCAGTTTAATTGCACCCTCACCATTTGCCTTCCTTTAAAATTCACCCAACCCTTGCCCTGTCTCTATAAATACCCCTTTCTTTTGTTAATAAATTATCATTTGGTTCATTACTTCCAAATCAACCCTTAGCTTCTGTAGCTAAAAAAAAAAATCTCTCTCGTAGTCTCTTTCTTGTACCTTGAGCTCAGCCACCAACAGGGACACACTCTACAAGTTTTAGTATTCAGTGGCCTTGGAGGGTAAATGGGCTAACCAGGCTTTGTTTACACTATTAGCCTCCAGCCTATGTAGTGGGCACAAGCCCATGTGCCTGTTATTGTGGGCCTATGGGTCCACAGGCATGGGTGTGCACCCATGTGTTAGTGTGCACACCTGAGCCTAGTAGACAGGGAAAAGGTAGTGGCAGGAGTGGCACAACAACACCAAGATCAGCAGTACTACAGAAGAAGCAAGAGAGAAAGTAAAAAGCTCAGATAGAGTGTAGATTTGTGGGTGACTGGGAAATTCAGTTTCTTGTATGCCAATACCTTTGCCTGATTATGCCCAGGTACCTGGTTCCCTGAGGGCACTAAAGCCAATAAAATCTACTGAGGATTGTGGGACTCTCTTTTTCTGTCTACCCAAATTGATTGTGAACCTGCCCTGTACGTGCTTGCCATACAGGTCTTTAAATAATAAAGTTACATGGTGGAAGGAGATTGGATCAATATCTACCAATAATATATGTCTTAAGATGCCAGACTCAGTCACTATGTAATTAATCTTTCTTATTCTGACCACAGTCTTCCCCTTTGCATGACTTCTGCTCACTTTGAACTTGGTGATGGTGGCAACAGCAGTGCCCTCTACACACTTGGCTTTGAACTTTGAGTCAAAAGTTCAAATATGTCTATCCAAAGAGACATATCTTCTGAATGAAATTATTTTGGCATTTTGCAAGGAATTATTTTAAGCTATAGCACTTACATTATATTTCCTTTTGAGTATATTAAATATAGTATATTAAATGGTTACTCATGTATGTTTTATTTCGTTTGTAATGCTCAAAATCATTTTTCATAATATCTGTGAAAGCTCAATCCCAAACTCAGATGTTCATTTTTATAGTTTTCTTCAATATGGGGATAATGACCTGGAAACTTGAAAATATAGTCCAGCCTATATACCTACTTTCATTGAGGCATCAATAAGTTTTCCCAATTCTACATGTTCCATTATACCATTTGACCAAAGTTTTCTAATTATCTTTCCTTTTTAATATCCTAAAGCTTGAATTTTTAATGATATTTTAGTTCAAATATATTGAGTTTTTAAGAGACTTTTCTATCAAATCTCAGAATGTACTCAATAATACATATGCAAATCCTCAAAAAATGTATTCTTTTCCCAGTGATGACACATCATCCAATAGTTTTTTATTTGCCATCTGAGAAAGAAAGTAGCATATGACATAATCTTAGAACACTTTATACAAGAAGTGATGTAGAAAGATAAGAATTAGATGGTTGGGTAGATAAACATAACCTTATCAAGAAAAAGCCAAAAAGACGAAATCTAAAATCCCTCCACCATATCCATATCCAACATATGTAGAAATGAATCAGCAAGCCTGGGAGAAAAATATTTACTTTGATCCTTACAGTTCATTGCTTATTTTGCATAACTCATAACTCGACATCTGAAGCCTTTTTTCATGTTTGGAGAATTTCACAGCTTGTCAATATGGGGGGACAGCAAAGACCACTTTGGAAAACAGAAATGCTAACTTACTCTTTCTAGTATCCCTTCCTCTTTGAATGCAGACCTGGGCTGGGCTTTTCCAATCAGACTCATCCAAGCTCAACTCTAACCCAGTCTCTAATGGTACAAAGGAGAAATTCATGAAGGGGAACCTCCTCTATACTCATAGCAGTAGGACTGCAGGGGATGTGAGGTTGAGTGTCTAGCATATAATTAATAGTCAAGCCAACATTAAGATCTAGTATTTGGGAACAGGGGCTGTCGTTTGCTTATCAGACATATTCTAAGTCAAGTCTTGCTCAGAAAGCTTATTCAAGAGTCTAGTCTGCTTTCTCAATAATTCTCTGAGCTACATGATGAAGTCTATTTTGCTTAATCTACTCGACTCAGTATCCCTGGCCTACAACCAAGAACTTTGATTTAATTTCTCAAGACCTTTGATCTGCAGGAGTTAGCATTCACTTATACACTAGTTAGGGTTTTTCAAATTGATTTAGTCTGACTTAGCATAGCTTCTTAAGTATAAAATTTAGTTTTCCTTTTCTAAATATACAATGGCACTTAGCACAATTATACCTACATATAAGTACTAATTCAAATTGACAAGTGATTAAATAATTGATCAAAGACAAAGAGGAGGAAAATAATTGTCTTTCATTGCTGTGTCATTCATGGGGATTTTTCAAGGCTTTTAATCTATTGGACTAAATCAGAGAGTTATTGATTTTGAAATAGGGTTAACTAAAATATAAAATAAAATAGGGTTAACTAAACCCTACAGTTTTCAGTCCTCAATATTTTTAGATCAAAAGTAGAAATTCCAAACAAAACTAAGTTAAGTAAGCCACAGTATATTAAGGGAATCAGTTCATATGGAATATCTCTATATCTGATTTTTACCATGAACATATGTTCTCTGAGGCTCCACATCTGAGAACAAGAGAATTCACATTATATGGCACCAAAACACTGACAAAACACAAGTGACAAAAAAAGATGGTAATCAATGACTGCAGTATGTTGCAGTACTGAAAGTGGGAAAATTGCAAACTGCAAAGCTTAATAAAATTAAGTTTCTCAAAAGGATGATTTCAATGATTTTTTCAGATAAAATAATCTTTCAAATGCTGAATCAAAAACTGGGGAATATATTTACAATAGTCGACATATGGAAATAATCTAAATGCCCCCACATAGATGTGTATAGACATACCAACAGAATACTACTCAGTGATCAAAAAAGAAATTCATACCATTTGCAACAATATGGATAGAGTTGGAAGAAATTATGCTAAGGGAAATAAATCAGAAGGAAAAAATATAAGGTTTCCTTTATAGGTGGAATATAGAGAAACCAAGCGAAGGGTCAGGGAAAAGATCAAACTTGCAAGCAGCCAAAGATCTGAGGCCTCCAGCAGGGGACTGGGAGGGAAAAGCACAAGGATGGGAGAACTATGAATACTACACCTGAGGGGAGAAATCAAATACTGCCCTCAGTTGACAACAATGTAAGAAAATGGCTTTTAAAAAATGGTTGGCAAATGTCTTTCCTATGTGGGGTTCTGAGCCCTGGAGTTGGGGCTTGGGTTGGGGAGCTCTGCCGTGAGAACCAAATGGGTCACAGATTCTAGAGGGAACCCAACCTCCCACAGTCAAGTCAAACAAAGATAAATGTTGCAAGCTTTTTTCCAAAGGATCATCTTTCAAGAAAGCAGTCAAACAAGTAAAAAAATGGATATCTCAGCATAAAAATACTTTATCTCCGCTTGTCACTGATACTTGCTGCTGACAAATTGGTATAAATATTTGAGATGCTGAAAAAAAATCAAAAGTATGTGCTCAAACCAGTGAATATATTTTTGAAGACTCACCAACATGAGTGCTATTAATACAAGGGGGGCATGAGACAGTGACGGGAGCTGCCCTGTCTTGCTACTGTAGATTCCAAACTTCTGTGGAGGAGACTGAGGAGGAAAAATAAGAATGGGTATGAGGTGAGAGTCTCAAAAGGACTTTGAGATTTTTGTCTTTGCTCTCTCTCCTCAGGAGAACTTCTTTCTATATTACTCATATGAACACCTCTTTAGATCAGGCATCTCAAAGAAAGGTTTAATTTTGATTCCATCTAGTCATAAAAGTTATTGCATTAAAGTGTGTATAACTAATGTCATTATTATCTTTTAAATAATGCTTCAAAGAATATCTTTAGATGTCTGTCACTGGGTTAAGAGTAATAACTAGCCACAGAACAGTAGGAACAAAAACTGAAGCAGTTATATAGACCAAGACAGGAGCTTAGGTTCCTTTCTGCTTCCTTATTCGTTTGAATCCAGGATCTTAGTTGTCTCTCTGGGCGAGCTCTCTAACTTGCAGGATTATTGTAATACTTCCTGAAAAGGTGCTCTTGGTAAAAAGAGACTCTGTAGTTAAAAAGATGTGAGTTCCAGTTCTGCTTCTTGGATAAAGTAACCATTTGATGCCTTCGTTATCTAACAAATGAGGAGAAATTATTGTTCTTATCTTAGAAGTTTGCTTTAAGGAATATATAGGATAAAACAATTAAAAGATACAGCACCAGGCACATTGTACTTAATAAATTATAGTTATTGCTGATATGATTGCTCTTATCCCTCCCAAATGCACGTCACACTGTCTGAGGGCCAGCAGTTAATTTGCGGCTGTTTTAAGATCTGAGTCACATGAGCTTTGACTCTCGGTCAACTATATATCCTAAATTAGCCACCTTATGTAATTAGCATCTCCTGATTTGCATGTCTGAGGTTTTTTTTCCATAATTATCTTTTCCCTCTAAAACAACAGAGCCACCTACATAGTTTTTCAAATTACAGCCTTCATAGCCTCAGCTTATAAAACTGTTCAAATGGCCATAATTTCTTGTTTGTTTTATTATAATACATCAAAGTAAAAAATGTTTGGGGAGGGGAACAACTCTGTTTCTTCACCATGTATGAAGGTACAACCCAAATGGAAGAGGAAGAAAACCATACTGGCATTGCTTTATCTCAACAGTGAAACACCCCCTCTCCTTGCCCCCACTCACCACCACCTAGTTCCTCTACTACCCTCAATCAAGACTGAGCAACTAACAAAATGCACTCACTTCAAAGCCATGCTGATCTTTGAATTAAACAAAGATGAACCAGATATTCTTCCAATCCACTCATTCTTCTACCACTAGCTCGGAAGCCTACCAGATATCTGCCCAATTTATAACAATTTGGGTTGTCGAATCTGAAATGTGAAAAACTCCAAAATGAATACAGTTCATTTTTCTTATAACCACATGGGTTCTGTGCGCCTTATCCTGGCAGGGGGATCATGAAAGAAAGGAGGAGGTGGTAGGACAAAAGGAAACTTTCTTCCCATTAGAAATGTACCTTTAGACTTAGTCACAGAGAGCACACATAGTGAGCACAAAATAGGTGCTACTTGTTTTCACTTTGTTTTTGGCATTAACCTTTCCCTTCTCTGCTTCAATCCAACTTTAAAAAATAGTCTTAATACTGAAATATACCAGAAAATGTATTTCACTTCAAATGAAAATCAGCAAGATTGCTGGTTCTCTCATCAACTGTATAGCTATCCCACTGAGTAATAAGTTTAATGGATGACACAGGAATGTTTTAGCAGATAGATTATCTTAAAACATTACCATTGTCTAGTGCACATTAACATAACTTTCTAAAGCTGTAGAATTAATGAAGAGCTAGAAAGTTTGCTGACTGCATGTTTTCCTAAGCTGACTTTAAAAGAGCATTCCACATATATTTAGCTGTTTTCTGCTGCATGGTGGATGGGGTTTATAATTTCAAAGCTTTTATTTTCCCTAGCAGAAACAAATAACTAAAAATTACCTTCTCCATCTCTTCCAGTGAGAGTGAACATCCTCTGATGAAATCAACCAGCATGAATGGCAATGTGTCCTATATACTGCTATATATAAACTCCTGAGCCACAATTTGCCTCAAACTGGGAAACTTTAAGTGATTCAATTATAAGGGATTGAAATGTTTTCATAAAACTTTTACTGAGCATGTGAGCATTATTATATAGGACTGAGTAATCATGTGAAAGTGTTTCATTTAATGAACCCGTGATTCTCGAGAAGGGTCCTATCATTTTCCCCATTTCCTGAATCAAGAGTCTTGGGAGGTATGTCCCAATGTTAAGTATGTTCCAAAATAAATTAGGAAAATTGTAATCAGGTCTGATTCCAAAGCCCATTGATTTAACCACTAAGCTAAATGTGTTGAAACAAGAAAACAAAAATAACTCAACACGTAGTTCTGGGTTTATTATCAGTCTAAGAGGGTGTAGCAACAAAAAAGAATCCACAAATATTCCTAAGATACAAATACCAAGGAGAGAATATGAAGGAAAAGGAAAAATGGAGATGTGATGGAATGAAATCAGACAAGGATGAAGTCTCTCTGTATCAGCTGCCCCTATCCCTTCCTGTGTGAAAAATAACCATGCTGAGAACAGAATGAAGGACTCTTTTTTTCTATAGGCAGAAGACAAAGCATCAGGCTTCAGAAACTGAGTGCTGGAACTGCCACTCTCTTCCTGTTTCCCTGCTTGCAGGCCCAATTAAAAAAGAATAACGCTGGAATTTGTGTTTTTCCCTTACCAATAGCCATGTATTATTCACTTTGACTTCTCTCAGCATAAAGATAGTTGGGCTTGTGGGAGGGAAGAGGAAAAGAGACCAGTGACTGCCATCTGCTCAGATCATAAGGGCAACCTGTCAGCACAGCACTTAATAAAGTCATCCCTCTCCAAGAATGCTGATCAGCTGTAGGAGCTGAAAACCCTGTGCATTCAGTTTGGCCAGAGTTTGATGGAATTTCATTACTTGTCCCACTCTCTACAAACAGCAGTGTCAGCTTCCAGTATTGTCCATAAGATACCGAAGACCCAGTCATGGTTGTTCATTTGTTTTTCATTGAAATAACACTGGTAATGTGTTAGGTGCTGTGTGGTTTAATTATGAATCTTTATAAGCTTTTATTTATAACCGCTATTAAATAACCCCTTTTATTGAAAGGCAAATGGTTTCACCAAATAGCTGGAAACATGAAGTGTTTAAGTGCTAAACAAATAGCCAGAAAAGTCAATATTTGTGTCATTTGATTGATTACAACAGTCTATTCAAATGTAAGGGGGTATTGGTTCAGATTGCTCTCATGCATCATATTGTAATATTTTCTCACCAACTCAATGACAGCTATATTGATGGTGCATAGATACTTATGTGGTGACAGGCACATCGACAGCTTCCAAATGGCAACACTTTTACTATTACTGTAAAGGTCTCAAGACCAGGAAGTGATATGCTGGATTCAAATGTGGGTCTTTTCCTTTCCTTTCTGTTCCTGTTTTTCACAGTTCCTTTATTTTTGGTGTGTGTGTGTGTGTGTGTGTGTGTGTTTGTGAAAATATCCATGTCTTTAACAATGATGGATGAGTGATGACTGAATATGTCACCTCAAGATCTGCCACTTTACCTAAGAAATATTAGGAACTCAAATAACTGAAAAGAAGCACATAAAGAAAGTATCTCCTATTTGCTCAAAAATACATATTTAAATTTGTAAGAGTCCCTCTTCCTCCCTCTTCCAGGAAGGACAAAATTGGATCACCAAAGACAATTCTAGATCTTTGTCACAGAGATGGCACCAGATGAATCTGCAGAAGAAACTTTGCTAAGTAGCCCTTAACTTCCCTCAGTTTCCTTCCACACTCTATTACCCTCAGAAATAATCCTGCTCTTTTGTCTTATTAAGTCTTTGAAATATGTTGTTCTTTGTTAAGAAGCTGTACAGGTCCAAGTTCTAATCACCTCTAGGAGTTACTCATCATTGAGTTTCCCTGATGCCATGTGTACTGCACATATTAATAAACTGGTGTTCCCTTTTGCCTGACTTTTTGTCAGTCTAATTTTCATGGTCCCAGTCATTAAACTTAAGATGGAAACAGTAAAAAAAAAAAATCCCTTCCCCATCTAGACAGTTTATATCAGAAAGATTAAGACCATCTCTGAGATATGTCTTCTAATATTAGTTTATTAAGTATGAAGAGAATACCAACTCTAGGTCTTAAAGGTTCTTTACCATCTTGCTATTTCTGAGTTGGCCTTTGCCTGCTTATCAGTGCCAACACATTGTGCCCCTAGTCACTTGTTTCCATGTCATTTTTTCACAGCATCAAGCCAAGAATGTCTTCATATCTGTCTCGAATAAATTAGTTCAATTCCTCTATTCTTGAAATCAAAAGAATCCCTAATGAAAACATAATATCCTGAAGTGAAAGAATACATTCAATTTCCTTGAAAAGTACTGCTGATTTTCTTTAACCATGACCCAGTATCTTTGAATATATTGGTTTATGGACCTATGCTCATCTTATTGTATTAAAACTGTCTAGGGTCTATACACTTTATTAAAACCAAGCCCCTCTTGTCTACCTTTTCTGTCCAGGTGAGAACTGACACTCTTGAAACTAGAATAGCTCATATGTCTGAGCCAGGACTCCCTTTCTTTAAAAAAAAATTACTCACATGTGTCCCAGACCGTTGGTGAGCTGGTGCTGAGTGTGTGTTGAATTTCTTCATGTAGTTAGTCCCTACACTCCCAGCAATTGACGTAGAGAGGTAATGTGGTGTGAAGCTTGCTTTTCCAATTGGAGCTCTCTTTTCAATTCCAACCTTAGTCAGTGGTGATTGAATGTCATCACCTATAGATTGATTTTTGATCCTGAAATGTCACAAAGCATCTATCTCAGAATTGTTCCATGGAGGTCACCCTTAGCATTTCAAAAACCACTACTAGCAGCATGCTTCATCAATCAATAGATGCAATGTTTTCTTTAAACCTCTGAAATAAATCCAAGGTCTGAAATAAATCTCAAGCCAAGTCCAGATACATGGAAAATGTTAGTGATTTCCCCTCGTAATTAGCTGTGTTTCATGTACACTTTGCCAAAATACAGATCTTCAAGTAAGGAAGAGGATCATTTCATTTGGCAAACAAAGAGTCAGGTGAAAACAAGGGAACTAGGGCTGACTTTTCTTTTTCCATATGTAAATTTGTTCAAATCCAGATGATTCTGGAGTGTGAATTTGTAAGAACAAAAACAAAATAAAAACTCAAATATCCCAAGATTCCTAAAACTCAGTCAATTGCTAAAAGACAAAGCTGAGAAACTATAATCTAGATGAAATGGTATCTTACGGTAGAATCAGGCTATAAATCAAAGTACAAATTTATGAGTTAGAACAGGATCTAAATAAGAGAAGAAGAGAAGCAGATATAAAGTTTACCATTAAATAGTTATTGTGAAGAAAGAGCTATTCTAGCTTTGTTACCTGTGTTGTAGACTAACAACCTTAGAGCATTTATGAAGAAAGACATGAACAAAGGAAAGAAGAAGGGAAAAATTTTCAGTGTGTTATCAAGTTTGTAACAGTCTTAATAAAAAGGGATTGAGGTAATTTCTATTCAGAAAAAAATTATTATAAAAGGAAATTTCATGTAAACATAAATATGTATACCTTAAACACATAAACATTCACTCAGCAATCTTTTGTTCAAGGTCAAAGTCTTTTCTTTGAGACCATCCCCCCAAAATTGGAATTTTAGCTTGAAACTCTTTACATAAAACTACATGTATTGCATCAAACATACCAGTTATAATTATTTTAAAATAAAAGAAATTAAGCAATCAAAGGGCAATCTAAATATAAGATTCTCTAGATATTTTTCTCCAGCCTTCTGAGAAGCTCTCACCAATATCTAATTTTACTTCTTTTTTTAACAATTTGCCTTTATCATATCTTTAAAAAGCATACAACTTAGTTTTATAGAAATAAGTTTGTTTTGTAACCACCTAACAGAAAGTATATTGTCTGATTAGAATAATATGCAGCTGAAGCAAGGACAACTAACACTTGGTAAGTATACAACTCAACTAGTGGGTTCAGCTTTCAGCACTATTCAGTAGTTTCAGGACTAGGGTATCCACCACATGTTCATTATCTATCAACTGTTGCCACAACAATGCTTCAATAACAAATTAACACATCACCAGAATGTCTTCCAACCACAGACATTTATACTTCTCATTCAAAAGGTTCTTAGCTTGTGCAGTTAAGCTGAAGTAGGATTGAGGCTGCAGGTTAAGATAAGGTAATGCTTTAGGTGTCTTCCACTGGATCCCAGAGTAAAAGGGTAGTTACTTTTCAGGATCTGATGTTTTTAAAGTGACAGAAGAAGAAAGCCAAACTAATACATGGAAATACATTTCCAACATCTTTTCCTATTCACAACTCATTGATCAAGGTAAGTATCCAATTCCAAAATCATGGGATGAAGAAGCACATTCTATTCATTATGAAGTTGTTGTGTCAAGAGTGTAATTGCATAATCCTATGCAGAAAACTGAGGCCAATGTTTACCAGCGTGAAAAAGGAGTGTGTTTAATCCAAGGAATTTATTCATGAAAGTCAAAAGAGATTCTATGATATGTAGATAAAAATGAAGTAATAAATACAGTGAATTCCATCTTTGCTTCTTGGTTCACTGATTCACTAATCCATACAATCAACACAAATATATCGTATTTCTTTTATGTGCCAGTTATTTCTATAGATAAAAAACAGTAAAGAATTACCTTGTCCTTGAGTACCTGATGAATCATCTATGCTAAGAGATGGAAAATAGTACAGACAAAAAAAAAAAAAAGCTTTGGTTTTGGTTTTCTGACTTTGAATGCCTTCATTAAAGTAATAGATTTACTTTCCAAAATATGGGTCTGCATGAACTAATAATAAAAATCAGTGAACATATTCTGATTAGTGATAGGAACAAATAATTATACATTATCTTTTATCTCCATCCCATCAAATTGTCACATTTGACATATTAAGCACAAGAGAAAAATGAAATATAAAACATTTGCTAGGTCACTGCAGTGCTCTTCAGAGGACACCTGGGAAACAGCAAATGAATAAACAAGTAGGTATTTAACAAAAAAATTTGACAATAAGAGAAGGAAGCAGTAACTGTCCTAGAGATATTTATACTTCTTTTACTGCCAGCAGAAAAATGCTAGGTATATTAAGGGATGTTATATAGAGTAGCGGAAAGAATATTTATTATTGAAGATTTCTCAATTTCAATGACCTTAAGAATCTAGGTACTCAGGAAAGAGGTTGGCTGTTTAACTGGAGTCTCATAAATGATAGGTCAGTTCCTTACTGTAATGTGTATTTAAGGAAAACTAAAATTTAAAATAAAATCAATATTTTGCTTCCTTGCAAGCCACATATGCATTTCCTTTTATTTCCTACTCTAAAACCATTTTACAAATTTCCATTGAAAACTCTCCACATTTACTTAGAACTTACTCTCCAATGATGGGCAAGTCACTGACCTCTCTGCTTTCAGTTCTAACAGGGGGCTTGACATGCACACTAGAAATAGAAAGATTAGACTGGGATTTGGAATACTTATTAAAATCATGTAGTTGAAGCAAATATAGGAAAGATGACTTAGAAGGCCTAGACATTCCTAGGGAAATGTTTCCCCCATCCCTCCCCGTAAGAGAAGCCATCATTATGAGGTCAGAATATTGGGAACAGAGTAACAGTTACTCAAACTTGACAAGTCTGCCATCAATGGGTTGCAATGGAATGATGAAAAATTTAAAGCGTCAATCAATAGGATGAAATGATTTAAATTATGTCAGGGATATGATTTTACTCTGATAATATAACACACATTTTCTGGATGACTACTTTGGATTTACTTTGGGGAATTTATTCCAAAGAAAAAGATGTAAGTACAATAATGCTCAATGTAGCATATGGAAAACTAGGAATGCTATAATTAATCAAAAGGAATGACAATCATTCAATGACAGAACTGCAGGTAGGCCTCTGAGACCTCAGCAGAGTTCTCTCCATATTCTATTCTGACTCCTACCATCTGACCATAAAAGTACTCAAAGTGGTAGGAACCTTTGTTTTCATCTTCTCTACATTTCTCACTTGATAAGGAGGAAATGGTAGCAAAGATGTTAGATGACTCTTCTGCACAGTCATTTATAGTCACCAGTTTCTCCTTACACAGCACAAGAGTGATGCTGCTCAATCTTCCTTCTTGAACACAATCATAATACATTTTACTCCCTTTCAATCATCATTTTAGTCCTTTGCAAAATATCTAGTTTCTTCTGACAACATTTTTCTTACGAGGCCTGTTCCCAGAAGGAAAATGAACAAAGGCATGTGTTCAAAAAGGTAACAGACTTTTTTGGTTGCTGATGTGTAAAAAGACACCACCTCATCACCCTGATCCATCCAGTCTATATCCAAAAGGCCTTTACAATGCCTAATCCATCTGAACTTTATCTCTTGCTTATCAAAAAAGGGCCTTTTCTAATAAAATAAAATGGGAATTTTTTTCTATCTCTGTCTTCTCTCTTGCTCTCATATATAACTAAGCATGCCTTCGAGTAGATGAAATAAAATGTCTACCTCATAAAGACCTATTTCATACTCAACTCATGAACTATCACATTTTCTAGCACATTGTGCCATAGAGGGTTAAACTAAATATTTTTTATGGCACCCAAAGTCATTTGCAAAACCTAGTAATCACTGCAGGTAATGGGGAAATAATGGAGGAGGCTCTGGAATCAAGCCACTAAAAGCCATCTTTTGAGGCCAAGATGTGCAAATGTGTTGGCTCTGTTCTGCCTTTTAAGGCACAGTAATTTAGATGATTGTTTAAATCTTTTTAACTGCATAAGTATTTAAACTAAATTTGTGTGACTGAGGACCTATAAGAAATCTTACAGAAACTACTGCTAATTTATTAAGTAAGAAGTAATAGCTCTAGCAATCACAAAAATTCACAATATATGTGAGTCAGGGCACATAACACAGAGCGTGCCAAAAGCCACGGGCAGTATGCAATTGGCTAATCTCACTCTGGACATCATTAAAAACCCTACCTTTCCCTAAAGCAATAGATTCTACCTACTCTAGTTGATTCATGACCTAGCTACCAAGGACTTCTCTATTTCTGCTCTTCTTGCCTCAGCTCTGAAAGCAGCGTAAGCTGTCTGGATTCTGTAGCTTCCATAGCATAACCTGAAATACCCCTTGATATAAGCTCATCATCAAAGAACCTTTGTGATTATCCTGTTGGGTCCCCCACCCACAGGGGGGAAAAAAACTTCCCACATGGAGAGGTGTTTCATAACACTTCATTGCTTATTATTTCTCAGCATTAAAGTATGTAAGCATCCAAAAGGGATGATTTCTTGGCCACGATAGCTCATTTGAAACACGCTTCATAATTAACAACTTTGAAAGCAAAGAGGTAGATTTTGTCACATGTATTATTAAGGCAGAGTGAGGTCCCCCAGGACCAAATTAGGCACCTGATTAAAAATGTCCATGTTAGAAGGAGATAGGTTGTTGTGCTCTCAGCATTCCCCAGTTAGCACACTGATTGAAGTGCCTTTTCAAGCCATGGGGAAAGAAACAGAGCAGGGGACTGATGCCGTGAATGAGGATTTTAGTGTCCCCACTTAAAGGCAAGACAGCCAGAATCAGCTTCACTCGGGTCATCCAAAAATGAGAAGATAAGGACTGGATGAGAAGCCTGGTGAGCAAGTAACCACAGCACAATGAGTGTTCATTTTTTAACAAACCTATTTTACTTTTAAGTACTGTGCTAGAAGTTGGCTATCAGTCTTCAAGCTTTTTTAATCTGTCACTTTTCACTTTGGCCAAGGCTTCTGCCACCTCCACACCTCTGTTTCTACTTGTGAAAATTGTGGAGGTGGGAGGAAGGAAAGGATTGCTGATAGCACTGTTACAAGATTTTAGAAAAATGAGGTTAAAGATCTACCTAAACTTTTACATTGTTGTAGAATGCAGTGCGCTTTCATTTAACAGCATTCAAGTTGATTTTGTCAAAACTCTAAACATTCACTCCCTGCCAAAGTTCTAGAATTATTTACAATAATTTCTAGGAAGTGCTACACAGCTAGCCATCAAAAGAAAGGCAAAAGATACCACAACAGATAAGGCTGTCTCTTAAGGAGAAGAATCCTAAAGCTCTGATATTATATAATGTGAAGCTCTGATCTCAAAATGCTGATAGTCACTAGAACACAGAGGTTTTATACACAAGTTAAGGCAATCGCATATAATCTCAACATGATTCTGCTGGAAGGAAATCATATCACAACAATAGAAGTATACAACACAATTGGGGATAAAAGCAGGAATAGATACTCTGACTAGCTTCAGGAGATCATTGTGAGTTTTATTCAGTGATGAAATTCCCTTTTTGGAGTTGTCCTTGGAGGAAGTTCTGTTATTTCCTGAAGCAAGAGATTCCAGCAGATGCCAAATCTGTAGAAGCTTTCAAAGACCTCACAAACATGGAGTTCAAGCATCTTGGACTTAGTTTGGTTGCTGTCATTATAATGCTGTCAGAGATTTGTTATCTGGGCCACCTGTTAATTTTAAACTTGGACTTGGTCTCTTGGCAGTCATGACTTTATTCATGGTTGCTTCTGCATGCCTATTTAACTATGTTTTCCTGAACAAGTGGTTGTGCTTCAATTGATAATTAAGTCATTCACAACTGTGCCTAACTTTTAATCATCAGAATTATTACAATATTAATAGAATGGGAGAACAGATATCCAAGAGAGACATACCTCTCTAAGCAAGTTAGCAAAAGAACTTTCTAGCTTTCTGGTAATTGAAGCAGGCAAGAGAGAATTTAACAAACTTGAAAAAGCAAATCAGTGGCACCACGCCTAAACTCAGCACTATGCATGCATCCCACATCCAAAGATGTTTCTTTGTTTTAAAAGGCCCTATTCTCTAGAGTTATATTTCCCTTTTCTGCTTTTCTCCTAAAACAGTGTTTTTGGTTGGCAGAAAACTTCTTTCCCAAATAAGGGAGCAGCCAACCATACACATAACCTAAAATTCAATAAAAAAAAAATTAAAGCTGAAAAAGAACACATACTAATGTAGTAATCCCAGAGACTCTAGCTAATGAGCATAAAGACTATGGCCAAGTTAAAACTGCTCTGGGAATCATAGTTTAGAATTTCTTATTCCATTTAAATTCTCCCGGGCCAAATTGCCATAAAGATGTCCTTAATATTGAAATTCCATCTTTCCAGAAGGTGAAAAACAATCTACCTTTATATCCAAGATAAATAAAATTAAAGAAAAGAATTAAAGGGTGACCTTGGATATGTCATTTCACCCTGGTGAATATCATAAATGAAATGAAGGCTTTTTGATCTCTTAGCCCTTTCCCCACCTCACCTCCCCCCACTAACATTGTAAGATTCTGCTGTACAGGTGCTACCAGGTAATTAAGAGTTATATAAGTCACACAGGAGTAAGAAGGAACCACTAAGGAAAGGCAGTTAGGAGAACATATCTCAGATCTCTTTCCAAATGTTGGCCAATAGATTTATTTCCTTGGCTTATTGCCGTCTCAGCTGTCAACATCAAATATGACTTTTTCCACAGAACCTTAAAACTAAAAACATTTTTAAGAGATCCAAATTCTAAGAGAATGACTTGAAGCTAAGAAGGTAAAAAGGACTGGTGAATAAAAATTGGGAATGGCCATTAGTGATGAGGAATGTGGTCTCTATGGTTATTCTATGTCACACACTGAGATCATTTCTTATAAATTATTTCAAGATATGGCCCATTCCAAGTTTTACCTTCAAGTGACCAGCTATGCTTTGAATCCCTAATTTACAAAATCAAGTCACATTATAATACAACATTTTAATGACAGAATATGCAAGTGAACGTTCCTTAATGACTAGAAAGAGTCCAATTGTTTTTTTATTCCTGCTGGTTACTTGTTAATTTTAATTAGCAAATATATTTTTTCTCATCCTTGAAATATTTTTTGCCCATGTGGTAGCAATTGAACTATAATATGAAGATGAAGGAGAAGGAAAATGAGGAGGAAGGAAGGAAGGAAGGAAGGAAGGAAGGAAGGAAGGAAGGAAGGAAGGAAGGAAGGAAGGAAGGAGGGGAGGGGAGGGAGGGAGGGAGGGAGGGAGGAAAGAAGGAGAGGGAGGAAAGAAAGGAAGGGAAGAAAAGGAGATTACAGATATCAGCAGAAGGTTGTGGGAATAAGAAGTGGTGAAAAATTCAGTGACCATGCTTTTAGCCTTAACCTAGACTAAGTCAGAAGGTCTCTCTAAACCTCAGTGCTTTATCTATGTAATTATTTGACTAGATTAATGATGATTATTAATGGTGTTTACCATTCTTTCCAACACAAACATGTTATGACTAAAAGTGACTAGAATATAGTGATGACTTAAACTCCCAAAGAAAGTGGAATAATTTAAATTCCCAAATGGTAAGCACTTTAAGATTTAAAAAAAGTGGTGGGTTGGAGTGGTGGGAGAAGCAGGGGAGAGTAATTGATTGCTTGCTTGTTTTTAACCTGCTATTAACATTCTTTTTTATTCTTTTTTTTCTCCAGCTTGTCAGTTCAAGGAGACACATTTTACCCATAGAAGCCATCCTAAATTCTGAATCACAATATGCCAGAAGATCATCAAAGTTGTTTTATTCTTTTCTCCGGGGACCTAGAAGCAATTATTGAAATGTTTGCCACTTTGACTGAACTGAAAGCAGCTCTGGAAGAGTTGAGGGAGTTAGTATAAAGCTCAGTCAATGATCCTAGATGGAGGGGTGATAGCAGTTATTGAAATGCAGATAGCAGAGAGAGAACGTTTACAAAGCACTTACAGAGTCTAAGATGAAAAGAATTATATTAGTGCCAAGTAGTATTATTCCATAAAAATTCCCTTTGTGACTGATGAGAAGGAGCTCAAATCTTCAAATAAAACATTTAATTCACACCTGACAGCGATTTTCAGCGTATGGAACAAGCAATGCTGGTAATTTGGGGAAATTCAGTAGCCCAGGGAAAAACTGTGCAGCAGAACAGAGTGGCAATAAAATAAATGTCTGGTTCTTGGGAAAGAAAAACTCTGAAGAGAAATGTCCTCTGGCCAAAAAAAGGAGGGAAATGAAGCCTTTTTGTGCTATCTTAATTCTTCTTTCACTTAACAGGTTACGGGGATTACAATGTTTCTACTATTTCTACATGCATCTGATTCACACACCAGTGCAAATACATAGATGATACTTATCATATGTAGATTCAACTTTTCTGTTATTGATCATTGCAGGGAATTTCTGAAGGCCATGTGGTTGTTATTTTGCTGAAACCCTGGTAGTACATGCACAACTGGGAGCAGAGAACTTGCAGGCATGAGTCAGTTTATTATTGAACTAAGTCACTAATCCTCAGTGAAATTGCACAGTTTTGTAACTCTCTCTTTGCAATAGTTTCCATAAAGCAATATGCAAAATGCCCCCTCCCCAAAATGGGGAAGAACTATCAGTAAATGGTGGATTCAAAATCTGGGCTTTCTTGACTCTAAATACTGATACTGAGGGCAATTGCACCCATTAAGTACCTTGTATAACCAATTAAACAACAGAAGGGATAGGCAGGTGAACTATCAAAATATATTTGGTTGCCAATAAACTGGACTAAAGAATGCAATTTGGCTTGTTGACATATTGAGGCTTCCCACTGATTTCCTTCTAGAATTAAACACACCTGGTCATAATACGCAGTCACAACAGAGTGCTACACAGCAATAGCATTGTGAAGAGATAGAAAACATGTGTTCTAAAGTCAGTATGTTCTAAGGGGCCTAGCTGAAACTTTATAAATTTTACCTGATGTCACCAATCAAATATGCTCCTCCTCCTGGAAAGTAGAGAAGTGGACGTTGAGACTAGAAATATTACTCTTGGTAGTATGTGGACACTTTTCTATCTGAATTCAAAAGTCTTCTGCACTTCGAGTTTATTCCTGGAAGAACTCATTGAGCATCTGCTAATTATTATAACAGAAGCAATAATAATATTCTGAATCAATCAAGATAAAACAGGTTATGCTAACCCCTAGATCATCAAGAACACAATATCAAAAATTTCACTTTTTAATCACCTTTTATGACCCCTAAAGACTAATGATAGCCTGAAAAACAAAGCCAAAAAATAAGAGACTTAGAAAAACACACAGATATTCAATAGTTTTTTAAAATGCAGATATTCAATAGTTTTAAAATACATGATTTGATTTAAGAAATTGCTGGAATACAATTCTCACTATTCTTTGAGTCTCTATATATCTTGCATCTTATAGCATAATAAAGATAATGTATTCTCACAGGGGAAAGGGAAGATTCGCGTCGAGTCCATTACAAGTGACTTTTATTTCCCAAGTTGAAGATCCTTAAATAAGATGTCTACCAACTATATGTGCTATAGTTAGCTAAACTGCTCTTCATCACCTCTGTGATGTTCTCCTCTGCATTTGAGAAGCAAGAGGAACCAATCCACCCATGAAGCCCATATATCTTGCTGTTCTGAGGGATGAATCCTATTTCTCTAACCCAAGGGTCAAATTCATGAAATTGTGATATGCTACCTTGTTAGTTTGCAAATGATATAAAAATCTCAGACCCTTAAAAGTTCTAGATAGAAATCAGATATGAAGAATTTCAATAGAAAGCTGGAAACTACTATACAAATAAACTCACAGATCTGGAAATAAACTAACTGAAACTGAGGGTTTACCAAAATGATTCAGCAGCAAATTAGATAAAGCTGAAGAAAGGATTCATAAACTAGAAGATAATAAAATAGACTGAAACCTGACACAAGAAAATACAACTTAATTGTACAGTAATTCCATTGTATTCATAATTCTATATCTTATCCTAAAGGAAATGTTTTCAATGTTTATCAAATTCATGTCTGCTTTATACCTTTACAGCAAGAGCCCAGATACAAACATGCATGTTTGTATATATACTTAATAATGGAGTACTTTGTTTATACTTTGAAAAGCTTATATAAGTGGTATTATGTGCTTGATTTTTTCATAATATTTGAATCTTATAAAAAAAGTTATTTTTACTAAAACATTTTCACTAACTTTTCATTTTATTTCATATAACATAGTGAAACTTTTATTTTTGTATCAAAATGTCTTTGTATCAAAATATTGTATTGTTTCATATTATTAGTAATACTATAGGTTCATGTTTATTTCACAATTATGTGCTTAAAGCAAATTTCTCACTAGGAAAAAAATCAAAAGTTAATGGAAGCATTTTTTTAAAAATAAAACATACCATGTATTAATTTAGATTTTTTTTTTAATCAGTCTATGTCAGGATCTGGAGCCATATGTGACAAGACAGCTTTCAGAAATTTCACTTAAATGTTATCAATTAGACAAAATGGAGAAAGACTTAGACTCAAGATCTGAAACCACAAATATATACCAAAAAACAGGCAAAACATTGTAAGACATTGGTCTAAGAGATTTCTTTGGGGACTTGACTCTAAAGGAAAGGGAAACAAAAGTAAAATAAGTATCAAACTAAAAATCTTCTAAACAGTGAGAAAAACTATTGTTAAAATGAAAAGATATTGTTGAGTGGGTCAGTTGCACATCATATGTTCAACAAGAGGCAAAATACAAAATCTTCAGAGAACTCATCTAACTTAACAGAAAAACCTAATCAAATAATGGGCAAAAGAGGTAACACTTCTCCAAAGAAGACATACAGATGGCCAATAAGCATATGACAAAAAATAGGTTCATCATTTATTATTAGGGAAATACAAATTAAAACCTCAATGATAAAACCCAATACCTGTAAGAATGATGCAGATAAACCAGTGTCAAGAGAGGGTATGAAGAAAACGGGACATTGTTGATGGGAAAACAGTACGAAGTTTTCTCAAAACAATAAAAATATATCTATCATGTGATCCAGCGATCCCATTCCTAGGTATCTACCAAAAAATTGAAAAAACACTAATTCAAAAGGAAGTATACAGTCCTATGTCCATTGCAGCACTATTTATAATAGCCAAGTTAGAGAAACAACCTAAATGTCCAAAAATAGATAAGTGGACATGAAGATGTGGTGTGTGTGTGTGTGTGTGTGTGTGTGCAATGGAACTGGTATATATATTATATATGATATATACAAATGAAATCACATCATCTGTGATGGATGGAACCAGAGGGGGTAATGCTAAGTGAAATAAGTCACAAAAAGAGAAAAAGCAGATGAGTCCACTCATGAGAACTATAAAGAAACAAAATAGAGAAATAGAAAATATTAAGTAAAAACAAACCCTAGAAATCTGACTAGAGACTTAAGCATATTGTGGGGTTGGAGCAGATACGTTTTAGGGAAATAAAGGGGGAAGGGGACTCAATGGACTACACAATGGTGGAGAATCACAGTTGCCTTGGTTGTGGGTTAGCTGTAGTAACATACATCTGAGGACACTTGAACCTGTACCCCTAAAACCCCTAAATATAGTAAATGAAAATATACAGTGTTGTGAAACAGCATAAATTCTATTTTAAAAATTTAAACATCTCTGTGGCTGAAAGTAGTAATAGAATACAAAATATGGAATATTCCTGATAGATTCCAACCCACAAGATGATGGATTGCATATCATAAAACAATACTGAGAAACAGTGACTAAATTGAACCATTATCAGATTGAATTTTCTCTTAAAAAGTCACATGAAGTATTAAAGAATGAGTGGGAGAGCATTTCATTCCATTTCAATTCTGGAAATACAGAAATTTGTCTACTAGAATTTCTCACAAAGATAAACATTGACATATTTTTTGCAACACAAAGAAAGGAAATAATGTCCAAAGTATAAGGAATTTAAAAAATATACATGACTGAAATAGGAATAAATGTAACTCAAGTATACAAAAAAAAAAATTCTTTTCATTACAGCTATCAAGATGAGGGGATATGCTCCAGTAAAAATATTGAAAAGAAAGGTTTGGTGTTGGATTCCTGAAACAAGTTTCCTGTCATGAAAGTGGTGAAGGTTAAGCAAATATTTGACATGCACACTTGGCATAGAGATGTTCAAAGAAGGGTTTTCAACATTTAATTTTATCAACTTAAGCCTATAGCAGAAAAAAGAGTTGGCCTGAGAAAAGACAGCTCTTAGCAGTTGAAACAATCTGTGGGAGTTGACATCTTAAAGTGATTTGATGACCAGGCTTCCTCCAGCGGGCAGCCAGTCCTTCTTTGAAAACAATAGAAATTTTAGGGTAGGCATGGTGGCCTGTAATCCCAGTTACCTGGGAGGCTGAGGCTGGGGATCACTTGAGTCCATGAGTTCGAGATAACCCTGGGCAATATAACAAGAGCTAATCTCTTTTAAAAAATACATAAATAGAAATTTTGGATGCTAGGTAGAAATACAAGACAAACTCTCAAGGCAGGGATAAACAGGTCTTTTCCTCTGGAATCAATCATATAAAGAAATGTAAGATTCTGAGTTAAGTAACTCTGTGTGATGGGTAGCTTTCTGTTTCTTCTCCAAGTTCACTCTTCAATGCCTCACCTGTGCCCCAGGAAGCTGACCATAATTGACTACATTATTGGGTTTGTTTAACCCTTGGTTTGATGTTGGGTTCTATCAATGAGAATCACATGCTGAAGATCAAAGGGAAAAAGGAAATTGTAGGTGTTTCTTCTCTGTCTTAACATCACAGTATCCCCTACCAGAAGATAGAGAGTTAGAGTTCTCCTTACTGGTGTCATTAATAGCTCCTTGCATTTAAATCTTCAAGTTTAAAGATACAATAGCTTGTTATTTGCTACAAAAGAACTATACATACCAACCTATATTGATTTCCTTTAGCCTTGCCTATACCTATGGAAAAGGCCCTTACCAAACTGATCTCAAAGACCTGACATCTTTGTAAGACCTTGGTTGATTCACTCTATTTTTGAAGTCTCTCCATTAATATACCTTAGAGTCAATAAAGACATCTACTAAAAAAAAAAAAAAAAAAAAAAAAAAAAAAAAAAAAAAAAAAAAAAAAAAAAAAAAAAAAAAAAAAAAAAAAAAAAAAAAAAAAAAAAAAAAAAAAAAAAAAAAAAAAAAAAAAAAAAAAAAAAAAAAAAAAAAAAAAAAACAAAACACACAGTGAGTGAAAATAAGAGGAAAAATTCTTCAGACACACTAAATAAGGCTTGTTTTAGTGAAAAGTAACAACTTTCTTCCTTTTGTCAGAGAAACGCCTCTCAATTTTGATTCCTTGGCATAGTTCAAAACATAGTAATTGATATGACCAGAAACCACTTGGTTAGGAACTTTCGAAGGAGACCAGGCCATGAACCTAAAGTACTAGTCAACACAGTTGGCAGTCAATAGCCACACACCCCCACCCCCACCCCACACAGCTTGGGTCATGCAGGAAGCTGGTGAAAGTAATTACTCAATAGTTATGATTTTGTTTATCACATCTAATCCTAACAGTCTTGCCAGGGAGAAAAGTAAGTCCTCACTGAACAGAAATTCTGTCCAAGCTCAGAATTCCTATAAGGAAAAAAAAGAAACAAAACCTAAGTAAGCAACAGCATGTTTGAGGAAGACACACTTAGCCCAGAGAATATAGTTCCAATTAGACCTTGCCTGAGAAGCAGCTGATTAGTTAGCTGAGCTTAGTTTACCAGGAAGCTAATAATGAAGTTTAAGTGTCAGGCTCTTCACAGATTCCTCCAGGACTCTGGATATATATTCACAAGACCCATAAGTGTGTGTAAAATCTGCGAAAATAAGATATTCTAAGTCTTATTCTAGGTCTATTCTCTGGTCTGGAGACAGAAGCTAGAATATACAAGACTGAATAATTTTACACATCAAAATGTAAAATTCTAAGAAATTCATTTCTCAAAGATGCATAATCAAAACAGAAGTTCTCTTATATCAGAAATGGAGTCAATAATATACAAGATACAATTACAGACACCATACATGTCTTTTTCGATGGGAATCACACAAAATAAGAATTGAACAGAATTGTTGTAGTTAAATGATACAAATCTAGTCATTTCACAGACAGAAACGTACATTTGAATTTTTACTATCAAGAATATAAAAAGTGTCAATCAACCTCTCCAGAAGAGATATCAAGTTATCTTTTTATTCTCTCCATAGAAAATATTACAAAATGCTGTTATATAAAAAAGCTGTCCAAACAGCATGTAAGAGAAAAGACAAGTGGCAAGTTGCTAAAAAATGTAAAAATTACTATTCTGTAAGTTTTATTTTTGTGATATTTACCACCTTTTTAAAATGTGTACATGGTTGTAGTTTTTTCAGATAAGTATTCACTTTTATACATAATGTTCACTTGAGTTTTTCTTAAAGAGACTCCTGCTCAAAATGTAGTCGCTTCAAGGTCTATAAAAGATGAATATTCCTCTAGTTGATCTCAAATGCAGTAACAATCTCCAGGTTTAAATGCTAACCCCTCACACACAGACAAGTACCACAGAACAGAGGGTGTGGTCTCTGTCAGAAAGAACAACACATCAAGTACAATCTCACAATGTCCATCTACCCAGAAATGCAATTTTATTGCCTAAAGAAGGTCATCTACTGTGTGCTGTTGTCCAGCAAGGAATGACTGAAGCTGAACTTCTTTTCTAATGTTTATTTGTCTATAATATCTTCTGGTCATAAAGTTTCCTCATGCCAGGTAACCTTTTGTTTCCTAACTGCACAAAATGGCTCAAGCTTATTATACCTACCCTCAGCTTGTACTGAGCCTAACCAGGGAGCCCTTTCCAGCACTCCAAATTTCTGCTGCATTGATTCTACTTGATTTTTTCCACATCCAATAGTTTGAATTCTCTTTCTTCCCTGGTGAGCTAGGATATATAACCCCGATCAATTCATTTGCTTAGACAAGAGTATTTTACAGTGCAGGTTCTTATTAAATATTTTGGCAAGAGGAGATAACAGCATAGGAATGGACCCAACATCATTTTGAAAGAGCATCAGAATCACACTGAAATTAAAATTTCATCAAACATACTTAGCTCAGAAAATATTTCACCTATGCCCCTATATGTTCAAAACTCCAAACACCCTGCTCACTGGGAGTCTTCTCTAGAAACTTTTCCCCATTCTCTTCTGGTATTTAAAATTCTTTCTTAAACCAATTGACAATTGTATTTTTTTTCACTTTCTTGTATAGATTAACTTTAAATATTTTTGTTTAAATGGATTCTAAATAGAAAATTCCCTAGGTGGATGTGGCTACAATTTATACATTTATAGGTCTAGTGAGGTATTCAAAAATAAAAGGATACGAATTCCCTCTTAAAGAATTTATTTTGATTTCTTCCCTGATCAACCTACTCAAACATGCAGTTCTTTAGAATAAAAAAAAAAAAATCCCAATGTACAGGCATTAGAACTTATTAGAATTAAGTGGAAAGGTATGGGAACCGTCTAATATAATTACATTTTAGAAGTTTATCCTAAGGAAAATATTAAAGTATGCATATATGGGATAGCATAGTCATTTATGACAATATTCCTCACAGGAATGTTGCTATTTTTTTATGCTACCTCTAAATTTCTCATTTTGAATTTCACCTTTTCCTACCATTAAATCAAGACTTGTTATAGAAACAAGGAGCAGCCTAGAGAGTAACACAAGGAAATACAGAGAGACAAAGAAGAGCACACAGCTACTCATACCACTTTGAGAAAACCCAGCTTTGTTGCCATCCTAGGCAAGTTCTATCTATTCTTCTTCCAGTGAAAACCCAAAGTCTCATCTCACCTAAATCAGTTGGCTTAGGTCTCCAAATCCTATGTGTGAAGTGGGGTCAAAAGAAACATGTTGGGGGAAAAGTATATTCTCCTCAAAAATAGAACTACAGAGATCTTAATGATCACTTATAATACAAGACCATTTTAAAGATAAAGGAAATTATGATCCAAAGAACCCTAGTTAGCACAGGCAATTTTATACCCAAATTCTCCTAACTTAGGCAGTTCTCATTTTTAAAATATATTCTACTTACTTTTGGGATGCTGAAAAGATTGATCATTTGCTATTCAGCATACAAATACTACAGAACATGTACTAATGACATGCCAATTCAAAATATCAGCCCTATGTTGACTATGTAAAACAAGCTACTTGTTTTATAAGTTTTTGACTTAAATTCATTCAATCCATTTTGGCTTGCAAATATCCCCCTCTTCTTTCTTCCTTTCAGAAATCTTTCATCAGTGAACACTCAAAGTCATCACTACTTAATTGCATATGGCTTCATGGTGAAATTAGGTAAGAATTTTAACAAAGAGATCAGTCCCTTTATAATAAGAGGAATGAGTTGCTAATAGTTCATTTGTACACTGGACCTCCTTGCTTTCCCAATGTGAGGCTGAGACTTGGCTGCCTATCTACCTGTTAACCACTTGACCCTAGCAGTTCATTAAAGGTATTTAATCAGAAAAGAGAGTAGGAAATAGAAAAACGAGTAATCACTTCATCAGGTTCGACTACAATGAGATCTCAAAATCTGCATTTCTGAGAAACTGTATTAGTCAAGAACTCTTGATTACAAATGACAAAATTCACAGGGCCTTTAGGCAAAGTAGGGGGATTACTGGAAGAGTACTGTGGTTACCATATGCAAAAATCAAGAAGAAATGGGAATACATCTGAGCCTCAAGGACAACTGGAAAGGCCCTCATTTCCTTTATCTGTGCTTCTCTGAGCATTCTGATTTTAGTCTCGAGACCAATTTATGTCACAGTGGGACTTGTGATTGCCAACAGCTCCCCAGCCTTATACTCCCAGAACTTAGAGTTTTTCATTTTGAAAGTCCCAGGGAAGAGCATAATTGGCCCAACTTAAATAGGAGTTCTTCCTGCAGGACCAGCTGTGGTTAGATAAGACATCACTGACAAAAACTTCCTGACTGACACAGAAAGTGATGCTTCAAGCAGAAAGGAGAAGTGCTTGGCAGATTAAAAAGTGAAAATAATTTAATATCTACTAACAGGGTTTTCCATTAGGAAGCCATGGGTATGTATCACTAGGGATAGCAGGGAATAACAGTGCTGGTTTCTTTTTTCCAAATTTAATAGTTCTGAGCCTTTGTCAGCACTCTCATCCATTAAATGGGAATAAATATTTTAAATTCCTCAAGGCAGGAAGCTACAGTGGACTGTGGCTGCCATGAATGTGTGTACTGCAGACCTCCTTCATGAGGAATAAATGACCAAGGTCCTCAGATGCTATGCTTTGAAATCCATCGCTAGATTTATCTCAAACTGCTCACAGACAATGATGGAATATGGAGGCAGGGAGGTTGCCCAAGGCAAACATATTCCTGGAAGATATAATACCCTACTGTCATCCAGTTTTGCCTCCTGTTTTTCTTTTTTCCCTCTTTTTATTTTTGAAGAAGAAAATAAAATTCATCCTACCAACACTTATACCCCTATATCATTTCTGTAACACCCCACCCTCTTCACTTCTGATAACCTCAGTTTGGTGATTAATGGTCAACAGTTTATCTTTAACTTGTTACATCAGTTTATCTGCTTTGTCTATATATATTCCCCATATATATGATATTGTTCAATATTTATCTGGATCTTTCTGGTTAACTTTGCTTCACATCATCCCTTTAAGATCTTTCTATTTTGCTCCAAGTGGCAAAATTTTATCTTTCTTAGAATTGAATCATATTCCATTGTACATCCTCTTTAGTCTATCATCCATCCATGGGTCCTTAGGGTTGCTTTCCTATCTTAGCTGTTGTACATAATGCTACAACAAAGTGGACCCTATAATTTGCAAGTTGATGTTTTCATATTCTTCAGATAGATACCCAGAAGTGGAAATGCTAGATCATAAGGTATTTTTATTTTCAGTTTCCTATGGAAAGTTCTAGAATGTTTTCCAGAACAGTTGCACAGATTTCCATAGTGTAGTTGTTATCATGTTCACTTACACAAAATGGCTGCACCAATTATATTCCCACCAACAGCACATAAAGGTTCTCTTTCTCTACATCCTCTCCATTGCTGTTAGATGTTTTCCCTTAACATTTATTGTCAGGAATGTTTTTGATGTATAACATTCTCATAAGTGCAAGATTATATCTCTCTGTGATTTTGCTTTGCATTTCCCTTATTAAAAGTATGTCATCAGATTGCTTGTTTTCCCCTTAGGCTTTGCTACATCTTTCTCACATTGCACAGCAGTTTACAGTGCTTTAGCCCAAACTTCTCCCTGTTGCCCCTTCACCTAGATAAAACTTCCCATAGCCCATATATGTCCCAGTTTCTTTAAATTCCAATTCTACTTCCATTCAAACAGCAACGCTTATAATAAAATCCTTGCACATTTAATACTGTCTTGATTCCTGCTTCTGAAAGGACCTGAACTAATACAAGATGACATCAAGTTTCTTCTGATTTTATGCTTTTTTCCTAAGACAATAGTTTCCAGAAAGAAGTAAATCAATTGGGAAATTGTTTTTAAAGGTATTGATTCCAATTACCCCTCTACACCAACTGAATATAAATATCTCAAATGCATACCTAGAATTTCATATATTATTAGAAGGGTCCCAAAATCTATGTGGTAATCACTAGAACTGCTCAATATTTCCTCTCACTGCCACCATCACTTCCTTACATCATGAAGACATTCATAGAATTAAACACCTTGAGCACTGAGGGTGGAGGATGGTGGTAGTATGAAAGGCAGTAAGCATAAGACTAGTATTGGCGGATGTGTTTAGAGAGTAAAGTGATATGTTATGTCTAGGTAGAGCATTTAATAACCAGTGGGGGAGTCTTCAGATTAGAACCACTCCAAATTTAGGCTACAAACTGATGTCAGTTCATGACAGTATACACACAAAAATGGAAACAAGCATTTAGAAACTTTTATAGTATTTAACATGGTTGCAACATCAAAATTATGATCACTGACTTATCTTTACCCTGTTTCATAATAGCATTGGTTCATGAAAGATTGTTAAATGAGATTAATAAATAAAAATTGATTTTAGTTAGTTAGAAAAGAATTATTTTCTGCCACATGAATGACAATAGTCAAGATCTTAGACATTCTATTCACTTGAAGATAAAAGTGATTAATGAGTGGAATGTACATCCACCTCCCTCACATAGCAAACCCACAATGAAAATGTAATTGTAATAGGAGACAAAATTTGTTAGATTAAGCCACTAAAATTTAGTAGGTGTTTTTTTATTAAAGCAAAGTTGAGCTTATCCCGAGTAAATTCAGTAAGAGTCCCACTACCATCCTTGATCAAGTTTCTCATGCTTAACCTTGATACATATCAGTCCTTGTTGCACCTTTAGCAAGAATCCTATTAGGCCAGTTGAGTAAAAAGTCCCCTACTGCTGATAACCTCCTCTTGGTCTTCATGTATTCATTAATTCCCTCCCCCTGTCCATCATCTATATTACCATTTGGAGAGTTAAACCAAATCTTGAAATACCCCTGATGCTCTGTTCTACAACTTATATTGTAAATAATCTAGTCAAAAACAAAGACAGTGAGGGATGACCTAGTCAGGACACCCACTAGAATTTGAAAAATCATTTAAAATTACTCTGTCTGTAAAGTGGTCCAACCTCTATGGAAGGCTGTGTGGAGGGCCTTCAAATGAAAATGGAACTACCACATGACCCAACAATTGCTCTCTTGGGAATCTACCCTAAGGAGACTTCAATGCTTGTACAAAGGGACACCTGTGCTCAGATGTTTATTGCAGCGTTCTTTATAATTTCAAGGACATGAAAGCAACCGAAATGTCCCAAAACAGATGACTGGGTGAAAAAGATGTGGTATATATACACAATGGAATATTACTCATCCATTAAGAATGACAAATTGGATGATTTTATGATAACATGGATGTACTTAAAAGAAATCATATTAGCAGAAACAAGTCAAAAAGAAAACGATAGAAATCAAATGGTTTCACTATTATATGGGACATGGGAAAGATAAACAAAAAAGTCATGAAAAAAAAAAG
>PVHY01001928.1:34769-109636 GCA_004024945.1 Uropsilus gracilis | reverse complement strand
GCCAAAAGTCTGGTTTCCTAACAGGAAAGAGAGCTGTCAATCTCCAGCTTATTCTCCTTACATATATAAGTACCAGCTTAGTCAGGTCTCCCTGGCCTCTGGGAATCAGGATGCCTAGGCAATTCTTGGAGAAAACCCAATACTTGAAGACCCTTGCTGAGACTTGACATTGCCTCTCTGTGGCCTGTGGTTTCCCTGTTGAGTTAAGAAGATGTTATTTCACAGTTTTAAAATAGATCTAATTTGTGTAGGAAGAACGTTTTTAAAATGAGGCAGCAGAGAAATCATAATTGAGTAAGAAACATGGAAAGTCAAACAGCAGCCAACAGAAATATTTGCTTATTCATCATAATCCTATTTGTACCTCTGATTTAATGATTCCCAATGATAGCAATAGTGATAAAAATGAACAATGTAAAGTCACAATTGACACAATAATTTGTGCTCAGTAAACAGGCATTATTCTATTATGCATTTAGTCCCCTTCCTGTAATCCAATAACTTAATACTTTCGGTGGTAAAGATTATCAATCATAGTTTCCAAAGAAACTATAAAGCAGAGTTAAGTTGTTTAACATAAGAAATGAGTATGAATTTCAGATCACAGAAAAGGTAGGGAGGAAAGGAGATTAGTAGTCAAGAATCCATGTGGTTTGGTGTCTTTACAGAGAAATGTCAGACACTAGGAAATCCCTAGTGAACAGAAAGCAATGGGCATTGTAGTAAATTGAATCTGCCTGCATTGGTGGAAAGTATACATTTCATCACACTCACGGAGTCACAAGTCAGAGGTATCTCAAGGGTGTGAAGTCACTGGACTGCACTTCACAAATGGTGACATTGTGCCAAAGCAAACATCATGATACATTTCATCAAGACAATCCAGATATTGAACCCACACATTAAAATCAAGAACTTCAAGTCCAACCTCGCTTTAAAGCAAAGTTGAAATTAGGAGCAAATAAATGAAAATTTAAGAAATTTCAGATCAGTCTGATAGGATGGGACAGCTCCAGTAGACATCTAAACAATAATAACTAATATTTGAGTATATAAAATTGAAATAAGTAAATAAAGAACTGGATTTCTCCAACAGGAAATCATGCATTCTCTACATAATTCCATTCTAGGCAATCTGATTAAGGTTTTTAATGACCTCTCTGTTGCTTGTCAAGTCTGTAAATTATAGAAAATTACAGTACGATGAAATGACTCCTGACAATAAACATGTAAAAGCATTGTCTAGTGAACAGGCAACATCCCAGATTAATTTATTGTATATTAATATTATTCTTTACATTTTTATTGATGTAACATTGGTTGCTAATACTATATACATCTCAGGTACACATCATTTTAAATAGTAACTTTATATACTACACTAAGTTAACCACTAAAAATCTAAATATATTCTTCAATTGACGCTTTTTATCCAATCATCCCTTCTACATTTGTCCTTTCCTTCTGGGAATCAGTCATTTTGTATTAGAGTACAAATTTTTTTTACTTAGTCTGTTTGTTTTGTTTCTTTATGTACCACAAATGAGCAAAATAATATAGCATTTCTCGCTACATAGGCTGTCTTACCAAGCATAATGCCCTCTAAGCAAGGTCATGCTGTTACAAGTGGCCGGGCCTCATCTATTTTTTATAGTATTATTCTATTGTATATGTAGATACACACACACACACACACACACACACACACACACACACCTCTTTTCCCCCTTTTTATCCAATCGTTAGTTGATGAGCATTTAGGTTATTTCCAAACTCTTGGCTACAGCAACAAAGCTGCAATAAACAAGGAGGAGTGCCTAACTCTTAAATTAGCGCTTTTTAAGTCTTCAGGTAAATATCTGCTTCCCTTTGTACATGTGTGTTCAAAATTTGCTTATGAAGGGGTAATCCTCTCAGGTTGCAAAAAGGAAATGCCCTAAAGGGGGGGGGGGGGAAGAGCTACATTTGTATGAAGTTTCAGTGTCCGCATGAAAAAGGAAAGTAGCAAGTCTAAATGTTTTTGTCTCTAAAGAAGAATAAAAGGAATGAGGGTTGGTTCAAAGAGACACTGACACCAAGCAAGTCTAAGGTTGCTTAAGGATAGTCAGGCACCTAACTCAATGTACCTCTCCGATTTACTCTCCCTTACGTTGCCCATCTGTTTTGCCTGCTGTTGTCAAAACTGGAAATAAAATATTTTAAAAACAGTAACTTCTTATCAGCCTATGTAAGTTTCTGAAGTTGATTGAACATTGCCAGCACAATTGTTATATCTAAAACTGTTCTGTGAAGGACTATTTAATGGGGTTGGCTTTGCTAGAGAAGATTTCCATCTTTTCTATCTTCCATTTTTTGTTCCTTGCTCCAAAATGAGCATGATTAGTGTGTGTGTGTGTGTGTGTGTGTGTGTGTGTGTATGTGTGGATGTGGATATTCTTATTTGCATGTGGACGTGGAGAAAGGGCCTATGATGTTCTCCTTGAAAGAAATAAATACAGAGAATTTATAGACTAAATGAGATCTGCCCAGCACTTCAGAATTAAGGATAATTTTCCAAAATCCACAGGAAGTAAAAGGACCAAGGTGTCAGTGGAAAGGCTGGTCATATTTTAGAAGGGCCATGAAAGCCATATAAATGGGATCCCACTTGAAATTCTACAAATTGCCAAAAGTAAAGTATTTTGGGCAATTAATTCATCAGTAATTCAGTACAACCTGGAATGAGAGAGCTATAATTACTAGATTTTAGTTTCATTCTTCCCAGAAAGAGGAAAAAAGCTTTAAAAAGGCAGAACACTGCCTTCTTAACTCAATCAAATCTTGAAGACACAGGTAAATCTCTTCAAAGAAATAAAATCATGTAAATTCACATGCAGAAGGAAAACTAAGATTCAGACCATGTGGTGACCAGAAAGAAAACTCATCATCCTGTACCTACCAAAGTCCCTGATCTAAATACAGTCAGTTCTTGTAATTTACAGAACTTATGTTCTATAAAGTCACCACAAACACTGAATTAGCAAAAATGAAATTATTGCTCCCAGGGGAAATCTGGAGTTAGGATCCTACAAGCTTTTTTGTCAACTGAAAGTCTTGTTTCATATGTAGTTCTGTATAAAGACACATTATTTAATGCATATTTTTGATTCATTAATATTGAGTTCATGGCCAACAGCATGTTTTTCACACCTCAACAAAGCTTAGCTAGCACATATATTTTCTCCATAAGGCACATCACAGTCTTCTTGCACTCAGAAAAACTAGATTATCACTTCAGTGTTATACTTGGAAGGCATTTAAAATAAAGAGAAATCATCAAAAGACATTAAACTCTAAAAATAGGGCAATAAAGAAACCTGTTGTTTAAAACATGAGAGCTTAAGAAGGTAGGTTATGCCTTGGTTGACCTAAGTTGTGATCACGTATGTTATATTACTTAAATCCTTTGCAACCCTGTCTATGCATTACTAGAAGAGTATCCCAAGTATTGATTTTGGGGTTACAAATAATTCCTAAAGTGTAGAATCTATGTACAAAGAGTATTGACTCTATTTATCTTCCCTTAGAAACAACAAAAGCAGTAATAACACCTTAGGGATAACACAAAAAGATTAGCATTGCCAAAATGTGTGATATAAATATGATAAATTCTAAAGACCTCAGGCACAAATATCAAATGCCACGAATTCTTTGGGGGGGGGAATGTCAAGTGCGAGGTTCATATAAAAGATCTGTGAGTGGGGAAAATGTTGATTGCTTCATTACCTGGCAGAGATTGTGTGTAACTGTGGCCATTCTTGACATCCAGGAAAGCTGGCATCATAATTGATTTCCCAGTTCTCTCAAACTGAGCACCTAAAATCCAATCTCAAGCAACCCTAAGGCTTCTCGAAGTGTCCTTCCAAAAATCCTCAAAACTTTAGTACATTAACTTTGAGAATATTAAGTCTCTGAGAATAAAATCCTATTGTACCATGAGCCTCTTAAAAAAAAGGCTGAGTCAAGAAAATACTAAGAGCTGAAGTGAAAAAAAATGTTAGCTACTTTGCTTATTTTAGAAAAAAAAATGTGTTTCACTGGAAAACTAAGCATTGGCTACATGCAACATTTAAGATTAGCAGAGGCTAGTCTTTTACTGTTTTTTGAATATTTTGTAACTCTATTTCACTGTAGGTAACTGAAGGATGTGAACATCTGTTCAGTCCAGTAAAATTTTAATTGATTCACTAATCCCTGGGGGGAAAGTAGCTTTTACTTCTACTGTCAATTCATTTCAACATTTCTTTGCTTGTGAGATAAGTTTGTTATTTGACTTTTCCTCTGAGCCAGTTAGAACATCTTCCTGGGTTGTGTTGCTTTATTTTTTTGTTGTGTTTGTTTTGCTTTGTTTGGTGTGTGTGTGGGGGGGTCTTTTTTCATTGTTTTTCCCTCTACTCTCTTATGTCTAGTACCTGGAAACCTGAGATGTAAACTCACAAAAGACAGATTAGCAAGAGAAATGGCACACAATTTTCATTAATATTAATGTGCACTGAAGTTCAATAAAAGAAGGAAAGAAGTAGTTAGAATCAGGGACAAATATACTCTTTGAACAAGGAAAAGATTTGTCCATTCAAAGGATGGTTGAAGTAAGGGGCAGTTCCTAGTAAACAGGATAACTAATGAAAGATGAAGCCTCCCTCTAGAAAGGTCTGTGTAAAAATGTATATTAATGTTGCTTCTTAGTCTCCAGTGATGGGGTACTACCTGGTGCTTTTCTCTTGGGATAGAGCGGGTACCTTCACAAAGGGATATTGATGGGGCAGGAAGGGAACTTTCTGTATCTGTTGATTCTCAATTATCTTCAGCTCAAAATAACTTTATGTCAAAGTGGTAAATTTTATGGTCACATATTCTGACCTTCCCTTTACATTGTATGTAAGTAAAAGAGGACAGCCACATGCAAAAATAAATAAATAAAATTGGATCATTCATATCTCCCATACACAAAAATTAATTTGAAATGGATTAAAGACTTGACTTTAAAACCAAAAACTATACAATACATAAAAGAAAACATAAGTGATACATTTCTCAGGCTCATCACAGATTCTGCATCTTTCTCCTTCCATACTCTAAGATATTTCAACACTGGTTAGCATCTCAGCCCAAGTTTCAGTGTACCAATCATGCAACTATTCTGAACTAAAGAAAGATACTTAAATATCCCAGCCTCTTATGCCTGAATTCAGACAGCATTCCTACAACATAGATGCATTGATTCCCTTCCAACAGTTAAACTTTATTTCCAAGTCTCACTCCCCTGTAAATATCACATCATATATGATATATGATATGACACTATATGTTCTGCCATACATGGTGGGCATTTATTCATTAGGGCCATTATTCAATCACCACCTTCCTATTGGTAGTGATATTTTCTATGAAAAAAACAAACAAACAAACAAACAACTCATGAATGTTCTAGGTGGAAGCAGTGTTTACTTTCTACATCATCATTCAAAAGTGCTGTGTCATTCTTTCCCTGTCCCAGAACAGCCAACGGTATGACTTAGTCCATCAGAATTACGACATGTATTTACTTTTTGGAAATATTCAATTCTACAGTATAAGTCATGTGATATTAATCCAACAGACACATTTTTAAAGGAATTTTCAGTATCAGTAAGCAAATAGATAGATGGTTGGACACGAGCAGAACTTAAGTAATATGTTAGGATAAGACGTTAGCAAGCCTATCGCATATCAAACACAGGAGGAACACATATACAACAAGATATAAAAGAAACATTAAATATTTCAGATACAATGACTATATATTAATACTTAAATTTATTTTTTTAACCTTATACCATTGTGGCCCCATCGCTCTTCTGCCATTCTACCACACATGAACCATCAGTCCATTCTCTTGTGTTCTCCTCTCTCTGTTTTACAAACCATTTAACTTAAAAGGCTTTAATTATCTACTCACTGGTAATACCCATTCTGGCTCCACATGTCCTCTGCCCTAAGAAACACAAATAAAACCCAGGTCTGTTCTTCATGTTAATCGACAGCTCCAGCTGTTGGTTAGTTGGAGCTGTAACCTAGGTGTCCCCAACAGAGCAAGTGTGTGGCCCTGAACCAAGACATCATGTCTATCTGTAACCTCATTTCTTCAGACCTCAATTTTGTTCCTTGTAACTATGCACTGGTAGAGAAGAGTGATGTGGTACAGAGAGATGGGTTATAAGAGCACTGCATTCCCTAAGACTCAGACTGGGTGCCCCTTTCATTCCACATGCACCTAATGGGTTAATTTACCCTGACTCTCCCTCCCCTGCTTCTCATGTGTGTTTTAATTTGATTTAATAAATCATGTCATTTGAGCAGCTTATTTGGGTCTATGAGTCTTTCTGTTCCAGAACCCCAGGGACAGTCTTTCTGGTAGTCATTTAGAGACTCTCACTGGCTCAAGCTAACTCACCTCAGGGAATCTGAGTCAAGAGTGAGGACACGAGGTGTGTAGCAGGGTGTGACTGTATTGGAATCTTGTCTGTGGTGTCTGCACCAAAGTCTCTTAGGGTTCTCCTGACACCAATATATGTTTTCTTTCTCTTTTATTGTGAGGGATGACATCCATAAGGAAAGTATATAAAGTATGTGTAATATTTGGCAAACAATTATAATAGAAACAACTATGTAACTTTATGTAACTTTACCGACAGGTAGAGAAATGAAAACCAGATGTAGGCATTCAACTTGACCAAGAGTAACTCTCGTAGAAGCTGGCCTCTGAGAAAAAATTTGGTTTCCTGCAATGCTCCACAGAAAAGGGCTAGGTCTGGTGTTAAAGCAATCAATCTTGGTCAACTGTGAGGCTTGGATCATAGCCTTTTGACAATCCCAGGAGACAGAATGTGGATTTGGCAGTCCTATCACTTACCAGTTATGTCAGAGAGTGACAACTACCTGGCTTAGACACCAGTCCCTGGGTTTGAAGGCATGGTGCTACCTCCAACACAAAGTCCAAGCAGGTGGGGCAGGATGGGAGCCAAACTTGTCATTACAGTAAAAAGGACCTACAGTCCAACTGGTATGATCCCACTTCCAGAGCCCACAGAACATACAATCTATATGCTTTCAAGGGACCTGCATTCAAGCCACTGTAACAGCTGGTGTGAGCGTCCCCTTGTAAATCTGACTCCATCAGTGATGGCACAAGTCATGTCTGGCAACCTGTCCTCCTCATCTGCACAAAGTACCATCACCAGTACCCCAACCCTACACCCAGGAACCCCAAACATAACCTACCCTTACTTTTCAGGTAATAACCACTGTCTGTGTTTTACTATCACAATCTTCTTTCTAATTCTACCACCTAGAGATTCGTTATTAAATAATTCAGTTCAGTCTGTCTCTTTGCCTGTTTTGGAACTCCATCCAGTATATGAGATTTATTTAAGTTACCATGTGAAGATGTAGTATATTCATTTTTATGGCTGGGAATTTTTTTAAAATGTCCACTTCATGACAAATGAACATCTAGAAGTGAAATTGCAGAATTATGGAGGGTGCTTGGGCTCAATTTGAAGGAAATAATGGCAAAAGAGTCTTTCATAAAGTTTGCACCAATTTATATTGCTGCAGTAGATGAAAGTCCTTTTGTTCTACATCCTTACCTCTGTTGTACTGTCTGATTTTTTTAAAATTATTACTGAAATTCATTTTTTTAAAGTAATCTATGAAATTCTTATTTTTAATGTCTGGTAATATACAGAGGGTCTAAATGACACAACATATGGTTTTGTTTTACATTCATCTTTTTTCCAGGGAGATGAAGTGCCTTTTCATATACTTATTCATCCTTTTAAGTTCCCCTTTTGTGAAACACCCATTCAATATCTGTGTACAAATTACTATTGAGTTATGTATTTTATTCATGTTTCATATTCATAAGAGTTCTCAAAATATTTTGGATCTGGATATTTGCTATTTGACCGTCACAAATATCGTCTCCTACTAGTTTGTCTTTTCATTCATTTTAAAGTGTCTTTCAGTGATTTCTTGATTTTAATGATAGAAAAAAGTTATTTTTTTCCTCTATGTATAGTATTTTCTGTGTCTGGGAAGAAAACTCCCTCACAACTTTAACTTCAGGAAGATATTTTTCTATACTATCTTCTAAAAGGCTTTACAGTTTTACCCTTCACCGTTTAGGTCTTTAAGACACTGGAAACATATTGTTTCTAATATGCTCTGCTTTTTTTCTCAGACCAGGTCCTCCAACTTCCAATCAATTTTGCAAATCCCCAGTCACCTTATAATAAATCCTCTTTTTGTTTCAGATAGCCAGCATAAGTTTCCGCTGCTTTCAATCAAGTGCTCTGGCTGATAAAATGGACTACTGCCTTGGCTTCTATTCCTGGAACTCTGCCTCTTAACCCCAGCCCAGTCCTGTGCCCTATGACTAAATGCAGACTGTTTTCTGTCCGTGGTTTGGACTATACCCAAAGAGTGCCATACTCTATATCTTGTGCCTTACCCAGCAGACTACTTCATATTTCAGAGACTGCAGTTGGACAGGTTCCACCAGCTCCTGTCCCGTTGCCCAGTTCCACCATGAGTAAAAAACCATGCTCCACTGATTCTCAAGATATGACATAAAACTCTAAGCCAGCCCTTAGACACCCAGCTGGAAGAGCTGAGAGGCCTCCAGAAAGAGGGTTAGAGTGATAACATTCATAAGCCTTTGCCAATTGACGTCATCTGCTAAGCCTGACAAGTGAAAGCAGGCTTAACTCCCAGTTGGGGATTTCAGATCTTATTGCCATGCTTTGTCTCTCCTATCAGGAGACCATGCAGGAGGATTCACACTTTATTTCTCTCCAAGTGGTTTATTGATTTGTGGACTCAGTGAAATGTGCATCAATTGAACTAATTATTCCCTTTAAGTAAGGGGGAAGGGATTCACACTGTGCTGAAATTAACGAGCACAACAGAACTGTTTCTTAGAGTTCAACCACAACACAATGGATGCACACTGTGTGAGGGCAATCTGGAGATTAAATAGCTCTACTCTATCCCTAGGATCAAACACCAGAGTCCTCTTATTTCTACTTTCTTTAGCTTCCTCTTCCCTCTGCTCAGACACACACTCTTCAAAGAGATTATGTACACTATTTAAAAGGATATAGATTTTTTTTCCCATCCTTCCACACTCTCTTTATTTCTAGGTTTTATTTTCCTCGTAATTTCTTCAATGTGTTGCAAGCTTCAGAGCCTTCCCTCCCTAGATGACAACTTAACTTCCTATCTTCCCAGATCAAGTCACAATGGAAATAACAGCTAAGACAATATAAGATGGCCAACACGCCATACTCAATTAATGGTTGTTCCTTACCAAAAATTCAAACACTGTACTTCATACAAAAAGAATATGATTCTGTTGATCAACTAGATTACTATTTATTTTGTTAGTGCATAGATATATCCATCCACTTTCAACTGACTGACCTAAAACTACTCTAGAATTATAATTCCCATCAATTTTTTAACTTTTAACAACTTTAAAGTCTTTTGAAAAAAATCGCCTCCTTTTATCTCAAAACTAATAATGAGGTACGTAAGAGCTATGGCATTGTCTTTAGCTTCTTGAAAAAGAATGAAGCATGATCTGAAATAGAGTCAAGACTCAATTTTGGTTTTTAGGACTTCTTTCCAAAACAACTGTCATATATTAAAAGGTTCTCTATGTGATTATAGTGATATGTATATGACTGGAACAATATACATTTTATGCAAAACTTAGCAAGAATCCAACGTGCGATGCTGGCTGTATTCACATCTTTTGTAAGCTTCTGATGCCATAGTTGGCATAAACATTCTTTTACAGGGATTATGAAGACATAAATTGCATGATAACACTATTAATAAATATTACCATGTGTTAGGATTCTAAGAGTTCCACTAGATGAAATACAATCTGATTTGAAGTTTTAGGGGCTTTTCTTCCTTAGCAATTCAAAGTCAAAAATCATCTCATTCATTATCAAGATTAAAAAGCCAAACATATTCCAATAAAATGTGTTTAAACAAGAAAGGTCAAATTCCAGACTTCCATCATTATTAGCATACAGATTGAGTAAACAATCTTTTTGCAAACATATTTAGGTCTTTATAAATGTACAGAAGAGTTGGTTGGTTTCAGGGCACAGATCTGATAATAAAATCTGTTCTTTATTTTTCAAAATACTTAGTTAATTTCAAGACTGGGTAAAGTTTTACAGAATTAGAAATAAAAGATTTGCTTAAATTGGATTATAAGAGCTGCAAGAACAAAGTCCAAGAAAAATTTGCAAACTTTTATTTTTGAATCTACTTTGATCATTCTGACTTTAGAAAAGAACAAAGGGAATTTTTTTTTCATTTTATGTTTATTTGATTATTCTCCCCTTTATTTAATTTTATTCACTTAATTCCATGCTCATTATTTATACAGTAACTACCATGTTCCTTTCATCAAACCATGGGCTGTAACAAAGTTGGTGATAACTGCTACCTTGAAAATGAGCATAGGGACCTAAGAGAACATCCCATAGGAAGAAAAACAATCACCATCTCACAAATCAAGACAAACTTGCAAACAGATGATATCTCCAGAGAACCGGGGAAAATGAAGAAATACTTCACCATATTTGCTTTAGATGACAATAAATTGAAATTCCTTAACATGATAATTTTAAGCTGAGGTACATAATGGTTAAACAGATGAAATACATATATATATATATTTAATTTTAAATGGTAAGGCATTTGAGAATCACTCTCATCATTCAGGTATTGATTTTGGACACAGAGAAAAATATGGAAGACCTGGACAATTAAACCTTTTTAAAAGACATAGACAAGTTCAATTCTGGGTAGTTATCCAAATAAAAATTTCAAATTCAGAAAAAGTTATATATTTATATGGCAAAGTATTAAACACCATCTAAATCATGAATAGTAGTTGCAAATTAATTAGGTAGATTATGCTGCAATTATATCATTAATATAGCAATTAAAATGGTATTTTAAGTAGCTGACCTAGGAAATACTGATTTATTATATAAAAATTGGAATCATTTTTAAGAACTATGTTTTATCAAGATCAAGTATAGAGAAAATACAGACAGGAAGAAAATATTACTAAAATGTAAAAAACTGTGGTTATTTTTAATATTAGAAAATTGGGCAATTTTCAGTTTCTTCTTATTTTTCACTAATCCCCAAATGTTCTTTTACAAAAGTTATGAGCTGTTAAATCCAAGTCATTTCCACATTTGGTTGATTGGTGGCTTCCTTTCAATTATAGTCTGAAACTAGACCAGGACTTGGCAAATGCTCCCAAGTAAATAAGATGTAATTAGCACACATTACACCAAACCAGATGAAAACTGAAAGTTTCAAACCAAACAATCCAAGTGGTCCTAATTCCCAGATGTTTGTCGGAAAGTTAATTCAATCACCAAATCTTTAAGTGGAGCTGTGAGTTTAAGTTGCTGGGTATGGAAAAAAACCATGGCAGCTAAGATTTCTGGGAAAATGGAACAGGAAGCTCTGGCAGAGAACACACAGACAAGGTTTATTGAGCACCTGTCTGAACCACATTTGTAGCAACTAAGCGCCTCCCATGAAAAGTTTGGATTTTTAATATAAGCATGTCTAGTAGAGTAGCATGCTGAATGTCTCTACTATTCTACAAAGAAGGGGAGAAACACAAGAGATAAGGGTGTTTGGGTTCCATTAGGAATCTCTTATAAGTCCCTAATCTTGTATTCAAGGGCTGTAAAGAGTCACTTAACCAACAACAGGAACAGTGCGTTTCTAGAACAGGCACAGTTCTTTAGCCATCTTCTAATCTCCCGCTTGCCTGGAGAAGTACCAAGATATTAACATTTAAATCACCAAAAAGGGAATTCATCATCTCTGAGTCGTTTCTATCCCATTGAGGCCATTTCTAGTTATAGCCTCAAACCTCCCTCAGGAATAGAAAACCTCACTCTATTAGTATCAGAATCAGCTTACAAGGAAACAGCTGCAGCATCCTGGAATAAGAATTATATGGGGAACCAGGAAGCCTCACTTCTAATTCTAGCTCTGCCAGGAACAACTTTGACCTCAGGCAGAAGGTCTCAGTCCATAAACTCATCTTTAGGAGCTTGATGAGTTGGTCTCCAAGGTCTCAAAGATCCTAGATTTTTATCATTAAATGTAAACTGGGGTGGGGGCTGCACATGCCTTGATTGGCACATGCCTGCAGCTGCCAGCCAGACTCCAGCTGGCAGCTGGCCCAATTGCACACCCACCGAGCACTCTCTGCCAGCAAACTGGCTGGTAAGAGGGCTTCAGGGGCTGGCCCAGGAGAGCCCAACCGGCCCCTGGGCAAGAAAAGACCCACTCAGGGTCAGGGAAAATGAGGGGGGGGAGGTCTTGCCAGTTCACTCTCACTCTACTTAGTCCTCAGGAGGAATAAGTAAAACAAACTTTGCAAACAGAGACATTGAATGCGTGAGGGACCAAATACAATTGTGCAGGACGCAGGAGAAGGACTATCATAGAACATGATGGACTGAGGAGACAACCATGGTGAAGACCTATCACTGAAGTGTGCCTACAAACTCGTCAGGAATGGATGAACCAAGACCCCATTCTGGGATACACCACCCAAGGGCTTTCTCTCCACACCGAGTTGGGGAACTGGCTCCACAACAAACCTGCAAAGGGAGAGAGTGGAGACAAAGGTCATTGGTGGATGCCTACCCTCTCTGAGAAACATCATTCCAGAAAACGACTTGGAGCAAGGCCCCCCAAGCCAGAAGGCTGAGCTATGTATGGAGTGAAGAGGCAAAGGATATACTGGGAGAATGGACTGGAATGGGCAGCCAGCAATGAGAAGACATTGTTAAACCTCCAACAAGCACGGACAGACTGCCCAAGGCAAAGCTAAGACTACAATCCTTCACGCACAGAATGCCATGCACCAGGAACACAGTCCCTCACCTGTCAAATAAACACAGCCACAGAAAAGGAAGAGAGACCTATGAACTGAACATAAATCATCAAACAACAAGAGAGAAGTCTGAGTGAACAGACGAACAATAGAGGTTGGGGGGGGGGGAGATATCCCAGCAACCATTTATCTATGTAAGAAATTTTTTAAAAATGGATAATAAAAAAAAATTTTTTTAATGTAAACTGGATTTCTGCCACCTGGATATCTGCAAAATCCCCCAAGAATCACCTTTTACCTTAAAGTGTAGAAATTCCAAGATTTTCTTTATGCTTTCTACAGTTCTCTATAACTGTATATTCTTATATGCCATACCATTCACAAGCCAAAGAAACTGTGCTGTAAAATTAAAAAACAAACAAACAAACAAAACCCTCCCTCTTGCCTTAATTGCCTCTGGCAAACTAAAAACAAAATTCTAGCACTAATCCTCTAAAAATGTAATAGTGCTGCTGCTCCTCCAAAATATTTACCTATAAAAAAATCTCTCTAAACAAAAAAAGCAACCACCTGCAAGCAATCTCCCTGCCCCCAATTACCCCTCAAAAATTAATTTGTTAATATGTTAAACCAATTTAATTGTCTTCCTCATCATTTGCCTTTCTTTAAAATTCACCCAACCCATCCCCTGTGTCTCTATAAATACCCCTTGTTTTTGCTAATAAACTGTCATTTAGTTCATTACTTCCAAATCAACCCTTAGCCTCTGGCTAAGCCATCTCGTAGTCTCTTTCTCATATCTTGTGTTCAGCCGTCAACACTTATAGTCACCTCTTGTTATAATTTCTTGCATCTGCAATACTTTCTATCACTTAGCTTACCTTAAGTCCAGACACATTCTTTTCTCTCTATAATATTTAACCCAATAATGTGACACTTCCATTTCCTTTTTTCACTACCCCTCTCTCTCATACCCTCTTTCCCCAAAATAAGCAAAGTATTATCTGGAGAAAATGAAGAACTGAAAATGGTAACTTCCAAAGGAAAACAAATTTAAAAATCAAGCTGTAAATTGTTTTCCTTTTACAATCTAACAAGAAAAATTTAAAACCAATTTTTAGCATAATTAAAGGATAGCACAAAAGAGGGAAGGGGGAAAATTGGGAGTGGGAGGGATACAAAAGACTAAGATGAAGGTTCACAAAAATTGGTGGGAGAACCCGGGGTAGATATGTGAAACAAAATAAATAATATAATAAAGAAAAAGGAAAAAAAGAATCAAGCTGTAGGCAAAACAAAATACCCAGCCTAACAAGAAAGGCTGTGCAGAGAAAGAAAAATCAAGTTGACTGATAATAATTTTTAAAGATGAATACATAAATGTAAAAGAAGTAAATTTTCCTTATAGATGAATTCTGAATGTTTCCTATGCTCCAAAATTTGCTGGTAAATGGAAGAATTGAACCTAGAAGATGTGACTTTTGGATACCAAACAGTGTATACACTGCACTGTTCTGACTCTAGAGGTAAAATGTCAAGTAGCTGGGGAATGAAAAAATGTGAAATATATATATATATTTTTTTTTTAAAAGTAATTCATTATTCTAGAATCCTTTGTATTTGGGTCTTTATCTCAGTTTTGTTTAGGTACCAATTATTTCAACGAGATAACAAAGGGAAAACTTCAGAAGAAAACAGAGGGAAAAAAAACAACACACACAGAGAACTTTGAGAGAAAAGGCCCTGGAGGGGTTATGGAATCCATCCACATCCTCCAATAGATATGAATAGTTATTCAGAAATGAAGAGATAGCTAGAAGCAGAAAACATTATTTATAGAATTTGCCAGATGATTGACTCTTTTTTTCAATGCGCCATGAAGGAACAATGTCTAAACAACAGTATTTCACTATTAGAAAGCTCAAGACAAGCTGTGGCCTCAGACTACCTTCAGCCATGTTTATAATATTAAGTTGCCCTTGAAAAGATTTTGTGAAAAGCCATAAAGCCCTCAAAAAATATATCTTGCTGAAACAAGAAGAAATGACAGTGACTGACTGACTTGAACAATGCAAGATTAAGATTGCGCCGGAGGATAAAGTGACAGAAAAAGTCAAGTGGGACTCTAATGAAAATTACCTTCTACCTCAGAAAACAGTCTGGGTAAAATGTCACCTTTTCACTCAAGGCATTGGTTTCAGTCTCTTTCCAAGTCACAGTGATAGAGTTTCTTGATAAAAATCCTCCTATAAACCCAATAATTACCCACACAGCTCTCTGAAGGTTCAGTTTTCTGTTCTTTTCATATCAACAGATTGGAATGGGGACTCTATGGCAGATGTGGGTCAACTGGAGTTGAGGAACAGAATGGACAAGCCAACTTTTTCTCTCCCTCCTGTATTTCCAGAAGGGGTGTCAAATTCCAAAAATGAAAAGGGCAAAATACATCTTCCTTTCCTACTTAGTTCTTCACCCATCACAGTTGCAGAAGTGAAGTCTGACTCCCATTTCTCCTCATGCCCTAAGCCAATCCCAACAACAAATTACACCAATTAAAGGAACAAGACAATGTCTGAATCCTACTCATATCTTTTCACCTCCACTCTTAACCCACAGTCAATCTCATTTGGACTTCTACTATAACCTAACTTTTTCTTTAACATTCTCTAATTTTCCTATATGTCTATATGTGGAACTCTTTTTATTTATTATCTATTATTATTATGCTTGTAACTCATTGTTATTCCTGAATCAGATGACTAGAATCATTCATCAGGTTTGGAAAATTGTAAATATATCTTCAACTAAACCCCAATCATTTTCAACTTGGGCTTCATCTTAATTCCTCTCAGATCTCCTGAAGAGCTGATGGGATTCATTTTGGATCTTCTCATAACATTCTTTTATTCTTTTATGGTGCCTATTGATGAATGCCTCTCCTATTAGTTTCATACTTGATGAATTTCATTTTTGATTTATTAAGTAATTGACATTCAAAAGCTTTTCAGAGAATATGACCATCAACTGTTTTATCCTAGTTTTATCTCTGCACTAGCTAGGATAAGGAATTGGTAATAGGGCAAAGAACTGGGTTGAAGAGTCTCCAAATTCACATTTTCTCACCTCATTTAAGGCAGGAAATGATGCACAGGGAAATGACTGTTAATCCTAGTTTATTTGTTTGTTTGCTTGTTTGTTTTCAAATCTACATGTATATCTATGATGCCATAATTGAAGTGGAAATAGAGACTCTGGGAGAGAACTTCTAACTCTGCCAAAATCCTCTCGTTCTTCTTCCTAGAATTATTATAAGCTAAAAAGTCCATGTTGTGAGCATCAAATGGAACCAAAGGAAAAAAGGAAGGAAGGAAGGAAGGAAGGAAGGAAGGAAGGAAGGAAGGAAGGAAGGAAGGAAGGAAGGAAGGAAGGAAGGAAGGAAGGAAGGAAGGAAGGAAGGAAAAGAAAAGAACCATCAAGAAAAACACAGGGATTAGGGGGAAAATGCATTTTAATATTCAACTGCTTCACTGGAGGGCTGGAGGGAGATAAAGACATTGAACATAGATTCTTTAAAAAGTTACTGAACTCCCACTGGAGACAGGAGATGCTAATTGAACTGCTCATTCCCAGCATGTCAATTTATTGTGGTAAGAGATGTGGCCTGTTTCCAGAGTAAGAAAAGAAATTAAGAGCTTCACGCATTTCATTATTATATCTTAGATAGAGCTCATCATGCTAAGCAGCCTCCAAAAGGCTCCGAAAGGCTCTGAAAGGCACTCATTGTTCTTCTACCACGTAGGTCCTGTCGTTGTGATGACTCTTAGGACTCACACACAGGGAATCTTCATGACCTTTCAGAGTCCTTCAGTGGAGCGCTGCAAAAAGTTGCCAGAGTTCACAATTACTAGTGATCAGGCTATCATGAGGGTTTAAATAATTTAACATGAACTGACTTTCATTTCAATTGCAAAGGTAATTTCTCTGTAAGTTTACTGTCAGTGTGCATGGGGAAAAGTAGAAAAGAATGACAGACTAGCCCACGGATTTAAATTATTTTACCTTCAACAAGTCTACTAGTCTTTTGGCTCATGCTGTCTCTTACTTTAACACATTCACGACAAGGATGTATTTCCTATGTTCCATTGTCAGAAGCCTCTATTTTTTGTATTTGTTCCACCAGATGGAACTGACTTCCATTAAATGAGTGGAATTAATGAAGTTCACTTGTGTATGCATGTATCACTAGTGGTACATGCCAGGGTGAACATGTTAAAGCAATAGTGCTTCCTCTTTATTTAACTTTTTTGGGTTTTTTGTTTGTTTGTTTGTTTTTGCATGCTTGTGTATTTAGTCCCAGGTCACTAGAAGAATGAAAAGGCCATATAAGGTATGTTAGCATATGTCATATTATACCTCTGAGCTGAATTTCCCTTTAAAGATCCTCTTGTTTATAATAAAGCTTAGATCTCTTCTCCTGGCAGAGAAGACCCTTCACCACCACTCACGACCTAACTTACCCTGCCTCACCATTCAGAAAACACTACCATTTACCCTGCCTCTCATGCAGTTGTTCATTCACTGTTCCTGATAAACACCCTTTTGTTGGCAACTTTGTGTCTGGCACATGCTGTACCCTCAGCATGAAATTCTCTGCTCCAGTTTTTTCTGCCAATGAAATTTATTCTTCAAAATAAAACTCAGCTATCACATCACAGGTGAAAGCAGCTCACTTTTTTCGGAAGGAGTTATGTGCTGCCTCCTCTGTGCTAACAGCATTTTCCCTACACTTCTTTGGGGGGTTTTGGTATCTGTCTCCTACAACAGATCTCAATCTCTTTTTGGATTAGGATTCTTCAAACCAAAGACAGTGCCAGAGACATAGCAAGCCAGTGCCAGGGACATAGCAAGCAAATTATCATCAAATACATTTGGGTGACTCTGCCGTTTGTGAAATTCTGTTAACAGCTCTCAACACTCATGACTAAAAGAGGTGCTGTAACATTTATTGCTCTTTTAATGCTTGCAATTAATACACACTACCTGCCCTGTTTCAAAATGGCATTTTTAATGATTCAATTAACAACTTTAAAAAAGCTGTCTCCCTAATTTACTCCTTCCATTCTTAGTATTTTCAACTTTACCTCTCACTTCAAGTCAATCCTCTCTGGGCAACCATATCAAACTCTGAACATAGATCCAATTATCTAAGAGCACAGTGGTGTTCACACAGGGACTGCAAGTGTGACTACACAAGGGACCTAAGTACTAGGCAATATCAGGAGACCCAGTAAGCACTGTCTCTTCCAAGAAATTAGAGGATCTAATTACATTTCATTCACAAAGAAAAGGCTTCTCTACATTTAATTTCAGAATGCAAATAGAAAGAGAGATCTTTATTTTCAAGGGTCTTGGAAATAGAGGAAGTGTATGTTTCTCCCTTTCCTGCCTAAGCAAAAGACTGAGGTCTCTATTTCTATTCCATCATACTGTCATCCACCTGATAGTTATAAGTGCCTTGTCTTTGCACTGTTTATCCTTATTTTTGTCCTGTTCCTCTTGATTTTTTTCCTGCAGACAAGATCGGAAGTCCAGGCAAGACCAGCAGGAGACCAAGGTGGATGCAGAAGGAATACAACAGTTCAGCGACACCCTCATCACTGTAGTAGAATGCATAACCACCCATACATTTACAGGCCAAATCAAGACCAATTCTGGAAGACAAGGGGTCATGAATGCAGTTCCTAGAAAACCCTGCCTATTTCTCTGAGATCCTACTACTGCAGACTCTTGAGGCTCTTTCCCATATAAGCCCTTCCTTTACTCCAATTCAGGGAGCTGGCCTTCAGAGTCCATTATCTTCTCCTAATTAAACCTGATTTCTTTCCAACAAATTCCATTTCTCAAGATCTCACCTATGAGCAGATAAGTAGCTGGACCTCGAATCCAAGAACAATACCACATTTAACATGAACCCTTTTACTTCTGCCTCTTGCAAAATTAGTAAAATGTGTTGGTGATGTGTGGTTGAATGACATAAATGACTGACTTTCAAGGGATTCATAGTGTGTGTATGAAGAAGACCAACATGTAACACAACTCATTCAAAAACAGGAAGATGAAGGATGGTGCATTTAATTTGATGAAAATATCCCAAAGGGGGGGGGATTTAATTTTGACTTAATATTAAAGACCAGTTAGACAAAGTAGTGATTTAGCACTTTAAAATGAGAAGAATTTACATAAGTACATCATGCACAGAAACAAAAAGTACGAGATACATGATATATTCAATAAGTATTCCATTGCAATTGGATTTGCACCTCCCTGGTGATAAATAATGAGCATTTTTTTTATGTGCCTTTTGGTCACTGGTGTGTCTTCTTTTGAGAAGTGCCTATTTAGTTTTTCTGCCCATTGCTTGACTGGGTAATTTCTTAGTTATTTGTAGATCTTGGATACCAGTCCCTTGTTGGAGGTACAGTATGCAATATTTTCTCCCATTCAGCAGGGTGTCTTTTTGTATTAGTGACAGTTCCTTTTGCTGTGCCTCAGCCTTTTAATTTATGTAGTCTCATTTGTTTACATTTTCTTTGGTTTTCCATGCTGCCAGAAACAAAGCCACAAAGATATCTTGAATTCTATGTCATGGAATGTTATGTTTTCCTCTATGTATTTTATGGCTTCAGATCTTAGATTCAAGTAGTTTGTTCATGCATTTTGAGTTCCTTTTTGTGTGTGGTGAGAGAAGTAGCCTATTTTCACTGTTTTGGATGTGGTTGGCCAGTTTCCCCAACACCACTGAAGACATTTTCCTTGCTCCAGGGTATATTCTTAGCACCTCTGTTTTACATTAATTGTATAAGTGTGGGTTTATTTCTGGGTTGTCTTTCATTTTGAATAGTCACTTTTGTGGCTTTCCACCATGCTAGGAGGAATAATATCAAGGACTAAATATGAGCCAATGGGGACGACTAGTTCAAGTTAAGGGGGTAAAACAATAGCAACAGTATCCTGAAATCAAATTTTTGATTTTTATTTTTAAGGTAGAATTTCAATTATTGCCTCAAATTTGAAGATAGAGGAAGGAAATGATTCATTTTAGTTATGTTTATTTTTTAATTAATTTATTTTTTATTTGCTTTATTTCATATTATTGTCTACCCCAGAGTTTTCCCACCACCTTGTTCCATATTTCCATTTTGCTTTAGTTTTGAATTTTTCTTGTCTGTTTGTTTTGCCTTTATCCCTCATATAAGTGAGACCATACAGTATTTCTCTTTTTCTTTCTGACTTTTTTCTGCTAGCATGATTTCTTCTAACTTCACAAATGATATCTGTATCCAGATGTTTACTGAAGCACTATTTACAATAGCTAGTATATGGAAGCAAACCAAATGTTCCCAAATAGACTACTGCTACAAAAAGCAAAGGTATATGTACACGATGGACTATTATTCATCAATGAAAAAAAGACAAGTTATGTTTATTTTTAATTGACTTCAAGATTTCAGTTCCACGGAAAGGTAACTTTCAAAAAAAGAACTTGAAAAACTCCACACATTTTTTTTTCTAGTGCTAAGTCTCTTCTTCTCTCTTATTCCCTGGACACTTGGAAGTTACATGGGACCATAGTGAGTAATTGTAGCAATTTGCTGTATTGACTGACAAAGATGCAAGCTCACACAAAGCAACATCAGTCTCTCTGATCATTTGAACAAAGTTCATTACAAGGCAAATAATTCATGAACTAAGACCTATCTACAAGGAATACTTTGCAACTAATTGTACTACATTAAGTTGATAAATGCTATAGGATTCAGAAACCAAATCCTTGTTACGTCAATATGGAAATTTTTCCAATGTTTTGAAATGTAGGATTTCACTAGCAGGTGCTGACTGCTTCATTTTCTATGCGCCTTCCAATAAATTAAACATTAGTGCCTAAAAGTCGTTATGCTGTTTGGAGGTAAACAGCAACCTTCCACAAGGGTTCCTCGAGTTTTCCTGTCCCTTGACTAGAAAAAAATGTTGCTTCCTCTACTCAGGGATCTCCTTTGGAATTGGACAAATTCTAGCAAGGCATGTCAAGCAGCTTCTGTCAATAACACTCTTAGAAATGAGTTATTAACTTTTTTAAAAATTTATTTATATATAAATTTCATATCTTTGCAATCCCAGGGGTTTACCCTCCCCACCCTCCCTCCCATCCCCCCCCTTTCCCTCCTGTCCACTGTTGTGTGCTTCAGTTTGGTGCTCAGCCTGTTTTGTCTTTTTTACCACCAACACTAGAAATGGTTCAGAGCAGATTAAACTTTGGGTCACTAGGCAACAAAGGATTACTCAGTGGAATATTCTGAATTTGAATTGCTTTTTGATTCAAAAGAGCAATCATAAAATTCTTCCTGAATTTTGCTATCCAGTAGCATAGCTGCAAATTGAATGAAATTCACAGCAGCTGAGTTATGAGGTCTTGACAGAGTACAAGGACATGGAAATGGCACAGCAGAAAGAATTCACACTTTGTAACCAGCAGTACTAACCAACACTAGTGATATTCAGTCTCTGGGAAATATCTGATCCATCAACCTCTATTTACTTATCTATAAAATAGGTATAAGCAATAGACTTACCATTGTGAAAGCTATTGCATAATGCATACAAATAATCACCTACACACATTTTCTAAAAGGGTAATAATAATTATGTCAAAGCCCAAATTATGGGAACAATCTCCACTGAATGAATGATAAAGCACTGCATCATCCTAAGTGTATGAATGAAACAATTCAACACACCTGACATATAGTAAGGGGGGGAAAAAAGTCCTAAAATTTTAGGAATGAAATGAAGGGCCTATAAATTCCACTTATGTAGCTTCTATGTGGTTAGTAATAGTACAATTCCTTTCTTGGTTGTCAAGAGATATCTAACTTACAAATGAAAAAACTGTATGTGTATGTGTATATGTATATATCTACACAGATAAATCATTCCCATTTAATAAAGCAATAATTTATGAGCTTAATTAGAGAAAGAAAGAAAGAAAAAGAAATCTGACATCAATACTCTCAACAAATGTAAATATCTGTTAACCAAAGAAACTGTATCTATTTCTTCTTATTTGGAAAAATGTTGCTTGCAAAGGTATAGAGTAAGTTCTCTTTTAGTAAAATAGTATATAGTGAGGTTATATGTATGCAAAAATCCCAAGAGCTCATAACAATACAAACTGGTTATCCACGGTGTTACAAACCTAGTTTACAGACTGACTTTATTTGGAGAGTTAAGCCCTACTTGACAAAACAATCTAATTTCTGGCAGGTGCTGGAGTTTCAGCTTTACCTGGGCACATATTCTCAAAAGGAGAACTCTGAGTTAACCCAAGCTTAAAATAAAATTCCAATTCTAGCCTGTCATTTTTTTTCTTATAGTTCAACTTAACTGGCATCACAAAGCTTTAAGAAAGGTAGCTGATAAGGTTCCCTGAAGATATATAATTCAGAGATGACATTTGGAAGTAAATAAAGACTGTTGGGAGGCAGATTTAATGAAATGTAGTATTTGTAAGACTATCACTCAGATGAAATAACTTTTAAAAGACTTGGATATCTTCATCCTGAATAAAAAATCCTTATTCAACCTCAAATTTTAAAAGATAGTGGAAAACCCTTCAAATTTCCTTGGTACAAGCAATGCAAAATGATACTTTTTCAAGATAAAATCTGTACCAAAGACCAACACATTCTGGAGCAAAAAATAAAGTTCTGGAAAGTATGGAAGACAGACTCTAGTGCCTGCTTGCCTAGTTTTGTTTCTCCTCCTGGTAAAGAGAGCATGAAGAGACGGCAAGACAAAGAGATAGCTTAAATGAAATCATCAAAATTGACTATCTCCTCATCAGAGCACCATTAACAGTGAAAGGAGAGAGTCTGAATAGGCTATGCCTTTGTTCAAGTTCAGATTTGATATTTAGAGCATACTTAGTATTCAATACATATAGTTTCAATGTATTCATAGTTTTTTGAAGGAAAGGGTCTCAGAAAAAGTTCTCAGAGGTATGATCTAAAACTTAATATGTAATGGTTTTCAAGCTGTGTTATTAGTTTCTCAGTGGTGCTTTAATTCAGACACAATCTGAGAAATACCATCTCTACCTGACATAATAGAATTCCAGGAAAGATTTTATTGGGGATAAGGGTAACACTCCCCAAAACAAACAAATCTACCTTGAAATTACTGATATACAATTCCCTTATATGAATACAACTACCTTCGGCGATATGAGGCAGTCTGTATGTATTTTAGGACTAAGTAAATAGGAAACTCGTTATTATGGAGAAAAGAAATATGCCTTTTCACAATTTCCACTCTAGCTTTGTCTTCTCAGAGCAAAGAAGCAAAGTCCAAGCCTATTTAATGTGACAATTTCTTATTGTGGAAGACACAGAGACAGCTGCCACTGTCTTCTGTTCCTCAGCTAGAGAGCTCCAGGTCTTTGATGCTTAGTAGGGTTTTAAGTCTTCCATTATCCAAACTATGCACTCTTCCAGGAGTTGAGCCTCGCTCTTCCAGGAGTTGAGCCTCACTCTATGTTCTGTGTACTCTGTAAGAGGGGTGGGGTTGACGGTCATAATATTTCTGTCTCCATTTCCTTGAACAAAAGAGAGGAGGATAGTATCGAGGGAACATTTGAGGTTTATTTCTCTGTCCCTGATCTAGCTTGTATGTACATAGTCTGGTGATGACATACCACAAAGACTTGGTGAAGATAAATTTTTATATCAACAGAGAATATTCTGCTTTGGGGGAGATTAAGTTCCACAGAAGTATAGCTCAGTCTCCAGGATTTAATGAGTAAAAGGGTCTCTATACTTCTCTCCCCAGTTTGCCACACTTGTCCCTTTCCCTGATAAGAGATAAAGGGACAGAGCTTGTCATTATCCTTCTAATCATCTGTCATTAATCTCAGATTTCAGCATCTAGGCTAGACAAGAGGAAGTTTGTAATACAATGTGTGAAGAGAAAAAAGGCAAGATTTTGTAGCCAGGAAAAAAACTTTGTTTTATTGTCTCTTCAATGGTATCTTTGGTTTACCCCACCATTTATATCTCAATATTTAGTTGGTTCTCAATACCATTATTAATGCATAAGTAAGCATGCATATCCCTTTTATTTCAATAGTAATATTATCAATGAAAATCTTACTACTATGCATCAGTTTCAAAGACTTGGTAATTTCCATTCAATTTTCAGATTTGAAATTTATGCTTTTAGGGTCAACCCAGTTTAAATATAATTAACCTTGGGAAATTTTATCTACTATTGTGACTATAAGAAGAAATTAGTCTATTTATTGATATATTTATTAGCATCATGATATTTATATTGTAGTATTACTAGTTATTATGCTTCAATGCCTGCAATAATAATAGAGGGCCCCATTACTAGTCTCAAGATTTTATAATATTTGAGATTTCACTTTCATTGTTTTTTTTCAATATGTCCAATGGTCTTGCCCAGGTCAGACATATGACTCATAAATGGTAGCAAGTAGAATTAGATGACATTCTTCAATAGTATATGGTTATCAATAACCACATACTTCAATAGTATGTAGTATGTGGTAATAGGAAATTAATCTTATTACCTCAAAAATTAATTAATATTTTGATTTAGAAAGGTTTAAAGATGTGGATATTGAAGTGGGGCTTGCCCCCAGGCAACAAAAAGAATCAAATTGTGTGGCTTCCTTGCCTCAGCTCTGGGAATTCTCATGGCCACTGAGGCAGGCACATCACTTGACTCACACAATATCAGAACCATAGAATCCTGTGCATCACAGCAAAGCCAGCAGTCCATGGATGGCAGGTTGATTGTCTACAGCTGATCTGTAGCACAGAGGGTGAGAGGAGTTAGCATCACTGTGATCAGCAGAGCAACAGCAAATACTGGCTAAAAACAGAACGCCAAGAGAAACCTTGCAGGAGAGGAACCCAAATTGGTCCAGGAGCTGATTTTAAATGCTCCAACCACCCTTACTTCCAAAACCCCCTAAACAAAGCAGCAGAGGAGGGTTGATTGAGATTCTGCTTTTACACAGGAACTACTGATGGAATCACCTTGAACAGAACTGTTAAAAATCCCATGCCAAGGTTCAAGTGAACTCAAGTAAGACTCAGCAGAGCATGCCACTTTTCCCACACTGCCAGTAAGTATTCTGACTGCTCTTGCTGCTGTTAGAGTGATTTCTTCCCCTAACAGTATATTCTGCTTGCAACCTCCATGAACTCCACAAACAAGTAAATAAACTTTATAACATTATTAGAATGAATCTGTTGACACTGCATGAAGGTTAGGGAATTCTCCCTTCAGTGTAGTCTAGGATCTTAACCCTCAGACCATATAGTATCTGTTTTTAACTGCTCAAGACAAATTTACATTTGAAAGAGAAGATGGAATAGAGACAAAATCAAACTAACCCAATTCACTTTGTCTCTTAAGCAGTTACTCTAAAATTTCAGCAGGTATCTAAGAGTCATAAAAGATATTTATTATATCACTCTTGAAAATTACAGTAGTACATGTTTTATAAAAATACATGCCTAAGATTATATTTAAAAATCAGAGAAAAATAAGCTGCAAGATTACATAATGCAAGCATTTCCCAAGCCTCTTCAAGAATCACAGATTCAACTTTTAGACCAATAAACTATCATTACAGTTTCAAGGTTTCTCCAGGATCCTAACCTCTATAACTTGGGTATTTATCATGTTTGCTATAAAGTTGCTAACTATAAGATTAAAAATTGATGCAATTTCAAAATAGATTCAGTTGAATTATATAAGCATCTAATAAGGAACACTTAAACATCACATGATTATGTTAAAATAGCTGGTGAGCTAGAGCATGGGAAGAGATTTTAAAAGCTGCCATTTAAGTTTTGTGTGCTTTTGAGATGGGTAATTGTTTCAGAAAGTGCTTGTTCTAAAGTATTGGTTCAGTGATATAGCCATTAAATAATCATCACTAAAAGCTTAAGTAAATACCTACTATGTGAAGTTATTTTGCCAGGCAGTGGGTAAAGAAGAGGTGTATAGAGGCAAATCTCTGAATTAAAGGGCTTATAAAGCAATTTGCAATTCAAATCTAAACTACCATCAAGCATTATTAAGAATGTTTAATGTTTAATGACTTCTAGCCACTGCATTATATTCAAGACCTTCACTTTTTTCACTTAAAAAATTAGAAAAGAATTTAGAGCCTAACATTCCCTTTAAAAATGATGCAACTGACGACAGCTGAGTGAGTACTTTGCTCAGAATCTGGATCACAGGAGATGCAGAGAAAACATTTATTAAGAAAATAAATGAATAAAACTATTTTTATAAAATCACTCAATAAGAGGGATCCAGGTGTCCTAACTCAGTCTATAGTTCAATGTTACAGATTTCCACTTTGCCTCTATAAAATTCAGTCACACTGACTTGTTTCTTCTTATTTCAACTTCTTTGAGATCATGGTAAGAGAAGATATAAAAGCCCATGTCCCCTGTACCAGTTTCCCCTGAACGGTAGCATCTTGCAGAAACACATCCAAAAAATCTCAAGCAGAGTACTGGCATTGATAGTCAAGATGTAGAACATTTTTAGCCTCAGAGGAACTCTCCTACAGTACTTTTGAAACAGGGTGACCAGAAGACTTTCTGACTTTAACTTAAACACATCTGCCTGCTTCTCTCTATGAAGCAGGCTACTAGCGGTTAAATTAACAATTGCCTTTAACTTGAAGTAGATACACCTATGACTGCTTCTCTCCCTGGGAAGCAGGCTACAAACATTAGCATTTTCACTGTTCACCTTCTATTGGTATGCAAAAATCAGCTACCAGCTTCTCTCAGCTTTCTCTCTTCCCCTCTTTCAGACCTAAAAAGAAAAATTTAGAAACACAGTTTAAACTTTACACTAGTTTGCTTCAATTTACTCTCTTTTAAACTGTGGGTTCTTTCCATCACCATCCCCAGCCTTCTCAACCAAAATACCAAGTCAAAGCAAGACTATCAGTGTAGACTAATTTATTTCTAACAAAATGATTTCCTAATTACTACAAAAGAAACATGTAAGTAAAACTCCAATTACTTTAACATTGTCCACAACCTTTCTCAGCATTGTCCAAAGTCCTTTCCTCAGAATGCCCAAAAATCCTGTCTCTCATTCCTGATCATCTCACCAACATCAGCCAGTCAGCGTTCATCTCCAGATGCTTGAAGACATGTTCCTTTGGCTACTCCCTTGGTTTGCTCCACCTTGTCTTCCACACTGTCTTCTCCTTGTCCTCCAGGTAGCAGGAGCTCCCTGGTGCCGGACCAGCAAAGTTCAGGTCTAACTTTTCTTTTCAGGCCTATCTTTTGCACAGCCTCTTCCAGACATAAGTCAAACTCAGCAAAACAAACTTCAACATGGAGTTCAAATCTGCAAACTCCTTAACTGCATTTAGCACACATGCTGCCAGCCTGGGTCAGCCAAAGGCTGCAGGCCCCCAGGCCTTTGGCCACCTGGCCAAGTCCACATGGCTCACATCTTTACCCTACAAAATGGTCAATCCCAAATCTCTCCACCACTGAATCTCTCTCTATCATATCTCCATATTGGAATCCCTCTCTTTGTTTCCACACCCTTTATATACCCTGATTTCCCGCTTTTCAGGAACCACACCTGGACCATTTCACTTCTTCCTCCCCCTTGCATTTCCTTGAAGGGAAATTCCAATTAAGGTCATTCTCACATTTTATCATATGTGTCCTTGAAATCTGCAGTCTTAAACAGGAGACAATGTCCATTCATTCTTCAACACCTGAAACATATAACCTGTTCCTCATTTCTATAACTGTCTCACTTCAAGAATGTCATAGAAGTGGACTCAAATAGTATGTAACCTTTCAGGATATATATATAAACACATATATGTACATATACACATTTAATATTCTAAAAATTTACATATAAATATATAATATTTGAGAGTTTAACTAAAATTGCTGCAGTTATCAATCAGTTGTTCCTTTCCATTATTAAAATAAGGTTTATCTACACAATAGTGTAGCCTATTTAATCACATATTCATTGTGGGAACATTTGAGTTGTTTCCAGGGTTTGACTATTTGGAACATGCTGCTATAAATGTCCATGCACAGGTTTTCATTTCTCTTACAAATGCTCAAGCATACAACCTGGGTTAGATGATAGGTGTATGTTAGGGTTTTTTGTTTTTTTTTAGAAAATAATAAGCTATTTTCCAAAACAGCTATACCATTTTATATCCTCACCAGCAACATATGAGTAATCCTTTTTCTCTGCATCCTCACCAACTTTTGGTGTTGTCACTAATCTGACAGATGTACTGTAATAGCTCATTATGGTGGTAAGTGGCATTTCCTTAATGGCTAATGATGCTGAACACCTTTTGTATGCATATTTGCCACCTGTATATCACCGCTGTTGATGTGTCTGCTCACTTATTGTCTATTTTCTGAATAGATTGTTTCTTTCTATGTTTAAACAGTCTTTATGTATTCTATATTCCATATATGTTATGTATTCTATATACTAGATCTTGTGTGATATGGGATTTGCAAGTATTTTCTATTAGTCTATAACTTGCCCTTTGATCCTTTGAACAAGGTGCTTTTCAAAGTCATTGTTTATTTTTAAACAAGTCAAGTTTATGATTTTTCCTTTCATAGATCACTTATTTGCTGTCAAATCTATTAACACTTTGCTTAACCCTAGTCCTGAAATTTGTTCTTCTATTTTTTTTCTAAAAGTTTTAAGGTTGTACATTTAATATTTATGTTTGTGATGAATCTTTAGTTAATGTTTCATAATTTGTGTGAGGTATTTATAAAGGTGTTGTCATTGTTATCTATGGTTCTCAACTGTAGCAGCATTTTTTGTTGAAAAAGACTATTCTTCCTATTAAATTCCTTTTGTGTCTCTATCAAAAAAATTTTTAAATATTTGTGTGGGTCAAATTTTGGGTTCATTGAACTATTCCATTAGGCTAGCATTGCACAGTCTTGATTATCATCTTTACATATGTTTTGAGAGTGGGTAGTTAAGAGTCTCTTTATTCTTTTCTTTCCAAATTCTCTTAGCAATTACAACACTTTCTCCTTTCCATTAAAATATTTCAGAACAATCTTGCTGGAATTTTGATAACAATTTCACTAAATTTGTCTAACAATTTGGGAAATATTGACATCTTCATATGAGTCTTTGCCTCTACATTTAGATCTTCTATTTGCTTCATCATCACTTTATAGTTTTCAACATACACATCCCCATCCTAAAAATATTTTGTTAGAATTATACAAAACTATATTTTCAGTGACTGATTGAATTTTTGTTTTAGGGTTCAGAATTCATTGATCAGATGGAGAAATAGCTTTTTTAAGTATTAATCTTGGCATATTCTGTGTATACAATAATCTTTTAGGATCCTACCTCTTCATAGACATTTTCATTCCTTATTGTCCAAAATGTAAGCATTTTCTTTTCTTGTTTTGGTGAACCTGTCAAAATTTCCCATACTATACTGAATGAGAATACTGAGAACATATATCCACAGCTTTGTCTTAACTTTTTAACTTTTAAGTACAATTTCAGTATTTTATCAAGCTGAAGAAGCTCCCCCAGTCCTATTTTGATAATAATTTTTATCTTACCTGTATAATAATTTTCTATACATATTATTTGCGTTTGCTGTATCTTCTGGTGAAATGAACCTTCTATCACTATATAATGTCCTTCTTTGGTAAATTTGTTTGCTTTAAATTCACATTAGAATTATTGTTACCACTCATATTTTGTTTCTTATCATGTAGTTATCATTTTTTATACTTTTGTGTTCAATTTGCCAACATCATGTTTAAAGCACATTACTTTCATAGAGAACATATATAATTGGGCTAATATTTTTTAATCTACCAATCTATGTCCTTCAATTTTTGTATTTAGACCATTTATATTGATACATTAAAGCTTAAGTCTTTAATTCATATTTTGTTTTTGTTTTTCATTACTCTTATTTCCTGATTTCTTGTACATTACTTGACCACATCTTACAATTCCATTTTGATTGACCAATAATTCATTTTAATCTCTCCCTGTATAGCCTTTTAAATGGTTCTGTAGTTATTACTTCTCTTATACAATTTGAAACAGTCTATTAGTGCCATCAATCTACCAGTTCAAGCAAAGTGTAAATTGCCTCCTTTTATCCTGTTCATTTACCACATCGGCAGTATTTCTCTCAGCATACACATAGAACCATATCAGAGAGTTATAATTTTTGATTCACCCACCAAATGTAATTTAGAAAACTCTGAAGAAGAATTACATTTGCCCATTTCTTTACTTTCTGAGTTTTTTCTCCACTCTGTTTTCCAACTTTCTCTTTCTATTTTTATTTAGTGACCTTCCACTTTGACATTAGGTAAAAATCTTCTGGTGATAACTTCTTACTTGCATAGCATCTAAGAATGTCTTCATGTTCCCTTCATTCTAGAAAATATTTTTCCTGAATTCAAGACACTGGGTTCACAGTATCTTTCGTTAAGCACTTGATAAATATGGTGCCAGACCCTTGTGGCTGCCAGGATTCCCGATGAGAAATGTTATATAATTCATATTACTTTTATCCTATGAATATCACTTCTTTATTCTTTCAAGATATTTTTTCATTATCTATAGTTCTTAGAGTTTGATTATAATGTGGATTATTTACTACCCTGTTGGAACTTCATTTAGTTTTTTTAATTTATGATTATTTATATCTTCTTCCAAAATTGGGGAGTTTACAGCCAGTATATTTTTAGTACCATTTCAGGCTCACGCTCTTCCTTCTTTCCCCATAGGACTCCAGTGACATGAATGTTAACTCTCTTGTTATAATGCCACAAATCCCTAAAGTTCCTTTTTATTTTCCAGTCTAGATTTGCTGTTCTTTGAAAGGGCAATTTCCATTGCTGTATCTTTCAGTTGCTGATTATTTACCCCTTCCATTCCACTGTTGCATTCACCCACTGAGTTTTTCATTATGATTATTGTATTTTTAGTACTATAATTTCCATTTTTAATCTTTAACCTTTCTTTTCTTTGCTGAGACTTTCTTTTAATTTTTTTTTCATTTTTTTCAATGTCTTTATAGCTGCTCATTACAGTATTTTATGATGGCTGCTTTAAATTTGTCAGATAACTTTAACAACTTTGAACTTCAGGGTTTGAATCTATTTTCAGATTCTGTCAGATTCATCCACAATCAGGAATCCCCACTTGTCAATCCAATACCTTACACAATACTCCACTTGTCAATCCAATACCTTATACAAAACCCCACTTGTCAATTCAACACACCTTTGTGTTTATTCTTGTATATTACCTTTAAAATTTACTCATAGAAATCTCATCATTACTATTACCTGTCATGAGAAGTGCAAGCGCCATGAGAGTACAAGCGGCATAACTCAAGATGTTCAAAAATGTATAATGAAGATCCCTGCACACTGCTATTCTCCTTATTAGAGTGAGAACACCTTCTACCCTAAGTGTGCTTTGTGTATTTGGACCCCAATTAACTAATTCTTAAATACAACAATTCCATTTATTTCTAAAGACTAACTCTCAAATTTTTCCATAGGGTAAATGGATTGATTGGGTTTTTTCCTGCCACTAGTCTGTGGCTACCACCTAGATCCTTGATCATGTTGATGCAGAAGAGGTTTGGGAGCACAGGCACTGGGTACGGGCATTAAAATTATGTATACCTGGGCCCAAAGAACATAGGCGTGCTCCTGTGTAAGTATGCACACTTTAGCCAAGAAGCAAGGAGAAAATCGGTAGCAGCAGAGGCAGAAGCACTACTATAATAACAACCAGTATAACAAGCAGCACAACTATGGAAGAGACCAGAGCAAGCGCATAAAGATTTGTGGGGGACTGAGAGGTTCTTTTCCCTGCCTGGGAGACAAGAGGCAACTGAACCTTCCAGCCCCCCAACCCAACCCATACCTGCTTCCTGGCATGCCGCTTCCCAGCATGCTTGAGAGGTTTCCTGAGAGAAGAAAAAAGTCTGTAAAATCCATTAGGGGCTCCAGGACTCTAAATATCTGTCTGCCCAAATCAATAGTGAAGCTGTCCTGAGCATACCTGCCCTATCCTTTCTCTCCAGAGAAACTGAATGATATGATAATCTGATTTGGAAGACTAAGTCAAAGACATCAACTTTGCTCCTCACACACATTGCGCTCTTACTACCTTTGCTCGCAACCAAAATTTCTTCTTTCTTTCCTAGATAGAAAAAAGACCCTAAGTAGATATGATTGAGCAAACAGCTAATATTTGATTACATTCCCTAAATTATCTCTACTTACTCCTACCCTAAGTTAGTCAAAATACTCTCAAACATACATATTTAGTATGTTGACTGCAATAAAGAATTTAAAAGGTATATGACAAAGTTTATAACATCAAGGAATTTGGAAGACAAAAATAACACTTTCAGGGAGAATTTAAAAGAAAAGACAGTTGGACCAGTATTGATATGGCACGGTTCAGGGTCTGGAGAAAAAAATTCTTTGATTTCTTTCTCTTAACTTTCAAAGAAATATCTGAGGATCCAGACACTGGAAATATTAAACAACTTGTCCAGTGTTAAATAATTAGTAAATAATGATTCAATATCTCACTACTCTGAGCATTAGACCACATAAAAGCATTTTTCATGAGATCAATATTTTAGTACATACAAATGAAACTCATCTGCATATTAACCTGGAGAATGGTGACACGCAGAAAAGTTAGCAAAGTGACTGCTACAACAATTTAGCTGCAAAAGCAAGCAGCCACTAACAACCCCACAGGTGAGATTTGAGATATTTATTTTATAGTGGCACATATTGTTTTTTAAAAAGAAGATCTATTTTTTTTCTAATAAGATAAAATTCTGTTTACTGTTGCTTTAAATGCCTAAAGCTCTGATAGTTCCTGACGCAATACTTAATAAGTGGTAAACAAGAGAAATTTAATGTTGCCTAATAAAATTTCCTTATAGCAAGCACTAAAAGGACCCAAAAAAGCTGTAACTAATAAAAATCATTTTCAAATAGTAGGCTTTAAGGGAAAAAAAACCTTTGATGATGTGAAAAACATACATGGAAAGCATTCTCAAGGCAAGAACTACTGTCAATTTTGTTTACTGTTATATTTTCTTGTTTAGAACAATGTACAAAACATAGCAGGAACTCACAAGACATTTGTTAGGTGAATTCCAGGAGTTATTTCCATTATTAACAATAGAACTCTGAAATTTTTCACCTTCTTAGGATGCTTACCAGCAGATTTATCAATTATCTTGGGATTATGCTATTAAATTATAACAGTTGGCAATTTTCACAGATAATTCCTACCTGTGTAACTAATGACACCCACATCTACTACATCCTGTAGTCTTTGATAGGGAACAGGCAAACATGTTCTTATTTTTCTAATACTTAGAGGTAAAATTACCCAACAGTGTAATATAACTTTTTGGTGCACAGTAAGTAAGCACCTATGGTGTGGCTTACAACACAAGATAAAGTCAAAACTCCCTATCTGCCATTTGCTCAAATATCATCACTCTGGAAAACATCTCAGAGCTGTTGGTTTTTGGTTTTGGGTTTTTTCCTGAACTATGGATAAAAATTATAGTTGAAGAGGATACATCAGCAGAGTGGATAGGACTGAATCTGAATAACTGTTTTCAGAGAAAATTAGCCAATGTGTCACCACAAGTCTTCCATCCTAGTGAAGAATCTGGACAAAGACTCAACTGACACAGGGTCAGTCATCTTGCCCATGAATCTAGTTCTTTGCCCTCCTACTTTCAACATCATTTATATACACAAAGCTATGCAATTTCAAAGGGGAACTTTCACACATGAGCTAATAGATGGCATGATCTTAATTCACCCTTTATCTAGTGTTCTTGTTTCTGGGTGTGAATGAGAGTTGCTATGATAAGAATGGCTAATGTTTCTTTGCTATATGCCAGGCACAATGCAAAACATTTTCATTTCATAACCCAAATGAGATAAAGGTTCTCTTTTGAAGGAATTTTACTAATCCCTAGTATTTATTAATGAAAATATCTAGGCATGATGAAGTCTCATCACTACTGAAGAAGGTCCACCTTTAATTTTATTTTTTTAATTGATTACACACACATATGTATATATACACACACATATATATATACATATATATATGTATATATATAAAACATCATTGTCTCCTGCCAAAAGGTGAGCTTTCTTGAAGCCTATAAAGTCCATACTTTCACCCAATTCTGTTCTACCAATTAGGACACCATTTAGAGAATTACAGGAGCAAGTTTAGGAACTATACAGTTCAACTTCTTCGATAACAATTAGCATTAGCTGATTTTTCAATGAGCTTTAAAATAAAGGAAAAGGAGTGGGTGAAATTAAAATAAAACAAAGTCAAAGAAATCAAAGAGAAAATTTGAATGATTTTCTGTCATGTCGTTCAATACAGTGATTTCCTAGCATGCCTCTGTTTTCTGAGCATAAAAATAAAAGTAGAAAGAAATAGGGAGAAAACAGTTGAGTTGGAAATGGAGTTTTCAAAAAAAAAAAAAAAACAAATAACAGAAATTGAAGCTTTCTAAAACATGATGTAAACACCATACTCCTCAATCCTCCAGTCTCATCTCTTAAGCCACCTACAAAAATGGAACAGTTTTAAAACTTTTATCTTCAGGGTCCTTTCCACTTTTGCGCATTTTGCTTTTCAGGCTTATTAAAAGTAGCATTCATTAACATCAACAGGAATTTTTATCTACTACCCATAAATTAGCATATCAATTTCAACAATCTTAATTCTGTGACAATGAATCTAAAAAGAAAAGTCAGACCGATTTTAGTCATCCCATGTCTTCTCTCTCCCAATTTCAATTTATCTCTTGCCTTCTCTAATCCTGTTCTTAGCTGCCAACATCCAACTGCAGGTATTTCAGACCTCAGAATATAGTAGTAATTACCTGGAGGCTGACTGCTACTTCTGAACAGTCCTGCTACCAGTCATCCATTCCAGCATCAGGGAAACCCAGGCAAAGACCTTCCCCTCCAGTCTTGCTTCTGGTTTCGCTCTACAGTTTGTCCTCTGAATGTTCTCAAGGCAGATTTCCTTTATCCAGATTTCAGGTCCTGTATTTTTCATAGTCTTTAAAGTAATTTTTGTTTGTGTCTTCATTAAAAGTTTCGTTCTCTGTGATGCCATTTGTGTCTACTTTGTCCATGGGTTCCTTCTACTATAAAAAGAAATGATGGGTTGACCAGGAAATTCAAACTATTTACTCATTATTGTTAGAAATCGGTCAAAAATGGGATAACAAAACTGCTACAAGTCAGAGGCTACTTATGATCAGTAATGTGAGAGAGAGAATTATAACCTGTCTTAGAGCTAGGGCAGAGTCAGTTATAGGCAGTGGAAGAGTCTTGCCTTGTCTAGAGTCTGAAGCTCAAGTGTTTAATGTTTAACCTTGTATACAAATTTAGATACTTGTCCTACCTTGATAAGCTAAATAACAAAAGGGGGAGAATGATACAAAACAACTATATATAGAGGTTTTAGTAAAATGGGTTTTTTTTAAGTATTTGACATCCATTGTTGATTTCCTTAATATTCAGACTTTTAGAATCATTGCATTTTCATTGGTAAAAAAGCCATTTGTTTATTCATTTATTCATCAAGAATTAATTTAAGCAACTCCTAGGGAAAGTCACAGAGCTAAAGGCTGGGAGAGCTGTGTAACTATGAAAGATGGGGCTAATATTTTACACAGATGCATAGCATACAAAAGAGACATGGAGTCTGCCACTTGGTATGGAGCACAGTACTAGTTGTGAAAAATAAGTTCAAGATCACTTAACCCAGTTCTCCTCGGATATTAAGATATATACAGGTCACTTGATCTATTTAAAGTTCAGATTCTCAGGTGGTGACTGGGATTCCATATTTTGAGACAATAACCAGGTGATACAAAAGCTGCTATTTTGTGGGCCACAAAATCGCATTATACATTATGGATACATAATGTATAGAATAATGTATAGGTAGGCTATAGTCCTCATCTAAGTTATCTAGTTACTTCAATGCTGCTGGAGTCACTGTGCATTAATCCCTTCTATACCAACAGCTGTACCCAAAGGGCAGCCTCATCATGCATATACAATATAATATCCCCTGAAGAAACCTCAGCTCCACATCTGCAGCCACCAGCTATTTTTGCCTTTGCAAGCTATTTATGTCTCCAAGCCTATATGTTCTTCTAAAAGATAAAGTTAATACTGCTTAAATAAAGGGGCTGTGGAGAAGAAACCATGCCAATCTTGTGCCTAGTAATGAAAGTGAACACCCAATATTCACCATATTATGAACTAAGGAAAATGGGTATTTCTTTTTCAATGTAGTAATTAAACTTGATCTTTTCTGGTCATAAACACAGTCTCATTAAGCAGGAAAGTAAAGCTCAGTAGGAATGTGTATGTGTCATTTTTAAACTGGTGAAGGACAAGTTCCAGCATTAGCACTTGGTCAGAAGCTCCCATCAGTAATTAAGAACCACTGGCAATCAGCAGTATGTATTTGCATTATGTAAGACATGTTGATTTCTGGAGGAAGTCAACTCCGATCTCTCCCCTGCTAATAAGAAATTGGGAGGCACGAAATGACCCCAGATGGTGCATGTTTGTAGTAATGAATGAAGGTATTATAATGGTGTGAGTTAAGTTTTACTTTGTGTTTTTAATGAGGGACTCACTGCCCACAACATTTTAATTGTAAAGTAGATTGCCCCATGAGGTCTTAAATTATTTTATGTTAAATATAAAGCTTTGTAAACTTGTACGGGTGATATTATTCATTGCATAAAGCATGGGGAGATATAAAAATATTTTACGATAAGTCATGAATACATAATATAACCCCAAACGTTTAATAATAATGACTCATATTCCATTTCACCAAATGATTCCTCTTCACCTGCATGAAACCATGTTCAAATGAGAAGATGACTCAAAGTCAGTTTCAACAATATCAACAGTTATTTTCCTGAAATTCTATGTGAAAATAACCCAGCAGGAGGTGGGAAATTACTTAACACGCTTTTTACAGAATACGCTGCACCTACATCTCTTTGCCTTCATGACCTGAAAACTAACATTACTTTGAGATGACTTATTTAATAAGATTCAGTCTCCAGCTCTCCAAGAATCATTCTAACTTTTAAATTCACATCTCTTATTTGGTAGAATGTGTTCAAGCAAATGAAGATTTGGGTAAAGGAAGCCAGGTGAAACATTTTTTAAGACTTTGCAAGAGATTATGAAAATATGACACCTTATGGTAGAGTAAGAGTCACTAGTTCTCCATTCAAGAAAGGAAAATTAGTTTCTACAGCAATTTTTGTCATAACATATGGTCGTTTGACCTCAGGAAAGTCGATGAATCCCAAAAATGTCTTTTCCTGGTCTGCCAAAAGAAGTGTTTCAAGATCTGGTGGCTCACCTATAAACAGCATCACCTTCTTAAAAATGCACACTCTTGTGTCACACCGTGATTCCTAGAGAATCAAGTTCCAGGGTCTTATTTTGTCATAAAGGTGTTTTTCAGGTGATTCATAGACTCAGAAAGTATGAAAAATCTTGGAACAGATTAGCTGCAATTTAGGTACTCTATACTTTGCAATACACACCCAACATGGACTACCTTGGACAAATGCCAGTCCCAACCTTCTCCACCACTTCGCCATAATAATGTATTTCAGTCACCACTTAGAACTTCTGCCATCCATCATGCCATCTATCATGTCATCCATCAACTATTAATCACGTACTTACACCATGCAATGTCCTCTTCATCTTTAGCCTAATTGAAATAGAACATGTGAAGAATATTAGGACAAATATGTGGAAGAGGGGACTAGCAAGAGGCTAGAAAATGACAAATAATAATCAATTTATAATACAAATTATATCAATGCTAAAATATTAGCATTAAACCAGTAATTAAAATGAAAGCTGTATAAGAGCATATATAATATGATCCTGTATATATGACATATTAAAATATTAAGAGAGATTTATATCTGTGCAATATCTATATAGACATATGTATGCCCTGTCCATATAGATGATTATGTATGAAATGTCTATACAAATGTATATATGTGCATTGCTATATATATATAAATATATAAATGCATGGGAATATATACAATATATAGGCATGGGAATAAAGGGAAGTAATTACTTTCCTGTAGTGCTGGGTGTCAGAGGCACTTTGGATGGAATGAAAAAGAGAAGAGAAACAATAAAACAGAAAGAGTAAGTTAAATATAACAATTATGCATTTATGTAAAATTATAAATCTATGTATGTATATATAAATATATTTTAAAGTAAAATGGAATAAATTTAAATATTGAAAATTTAAATAAGCCAAAGGTTATGCAAATAACTTAACAGTTAAACATGTTCAAAATATAACATGTAAAACTGGCCATCTGCGCCGTCCTTCAGCATACTATGGCTTTATTCTAATGAGATATTTTCTAAATCTCAGGAGTTCTCTGTAAAGAAGGAACTTTGGCTCTGTTCAGGGTAAAGTATCAGTAAAAACTTCTTTTTGGAATGAACTAACTCTGCTAGGAATTACTTGCAAAATTCTGAGCAACCCCTGGACTCACTCTGGTCTTCATGCAATAAAATGAAAAGACAAAACTCAAGTTTCAAGATTTTTTTTCATCATTGTTCCTCATGTTTACAAATTCTGCATCAGTTGGAATTCAAATTAATTTATTCCCATTTAAGTTTAAGTCAAAAAGAAATGTTGGCTTTAAACATTTTTCTTTATTTTTCCCTTAGCTATTCTTGGAAGGGCACCACCAGTATCCAGAAGACAGTGAAAAGATAACATCTTTCATGCCAGGAGAGGTGGGAATGGAGGGGAATCTTGTTAGTTTTTCTCTATAAGCTAGACAAAGAAGGAGAGAGAGAAGGAAGGGAGAGACAAGGAAGAGAAATTAAAAAGAGAGTAGGAAGAAGAGGGAGTAATGAAGGAAGGCAAACCTAAGTCTGCAGTGTAAACAGGGTCTTTTCAAACTTAGTAAGGGTGTGCCAGGTGAGTATAGCCTGAAGGGGGAGGAAACTGTCCCAGAGAAAGTGGCAGTCATACATTAAAAGCAATGTGTGGGTAATAATCCCATCTGTTAGGGAGATGATGAAATGTGAGACAAAGAAAATGAGTTCATGAACTTGAAATGTTTAAAAGAGAAAGAGAGAGAGAGAAAGCAAGTTCATTCAATATCTCAGAACTGCCTAGAGCTTTCTTTCAGCCAAGTTTAATTTCCTTTGTCAAGTACAATTGAAGATCTCATAGGACATCAACAAGAGGGTGCAGTACCCATCCATACACAGCACAGCAGGGTGAACCTTCAAAATAATTTACCTACAGGTTAAGCTTCCTTTCTGTAATACTGGAATTTTCAGCTCTAAGCAAGCCCGCAGAAGGTGTAATTAGTCATTCTTCGTCTTAATATACTTCCGGAACTTGAGATTCTAGATCTCAGCTCTCCTGGGGACACACTAGGTGACCTTGAAGATAATTGCTACCTTGCTGTGTCTTTATTTCCCACTTCCCCTGACAGAATTCATGCATCTCAGGTTCACAAGGTCTAGGGGATGTGAACTGACATGCTCAAGGTCCCATAGCTGGTGATTAGCTATGCCCACAGGACTCTTTCAGTTGCAATGACCTAGCCAAACTGGCTTCAGCATAATGGGATTATTACTTAAATTCAAGAATAAGACTAGCCTGAGACTTAACTTGATGGAGAGTCTCAAAAATTTTCACCAGGACATAATTCTCTCCTAAGCTCTTGTTTCTTCATCTCTTAAGCTGGCTCCATTCTCAGTAGATCCTCTCCTTAAGCTTCAAGATTTCTGCCACTAGTTACAAACCCCATTATCTAGGATTATAGTCTAGTGAGAAGGAGCATTTGTTTTGCACCATAATTGCCAGCAAAAAAAAACAAAAACAAACAAAAATCTCCTTTACACCCTGAGGTCTGGCTGATGGTGGGCATGAGAGGGGGCATGACCATGTGCCTACCCCTTACAGGTATTTCACAGGCAACAGTTGGACTGAGAACACGCAAGGCACAAAATCTCAAATAGCAGATGCTGTGGAAGAAAGAAGGTTAACAGGTAACAAGAAGGTGAAGTACCTGCCACACTAGGATAACCTGAAACATAAGACTAACCTTTGAGAAGCTGATGCCTAGCTCAACCCAGTCTTTTTCATTCTGTGTGTAGTTGCAGTACTAATAACTGACAGGGAGGTTAATGACATGGTGATTCCTAAACTTTAAATGAAAATCAATGCTTGGTGATAATCCAAGAAATAAAACTACATTTGCAATTTTAACACAGTGCAAAGGGATGTTGAAGGCAGATTAAACAGACTCTATCTTATACCTGAAACTTCACCATATTGAACTTTTAACTCAAAACCATTTACTGACCAGTAAGAACCAGTTTCCAATTAAACAATGCATTCATGAAAACTGTATAAAGATAACTTTATCTTCTCTCCTTCACAACTGAGACCAACAACTAAAAATCCACCAACTGTAAGAAATACAATCTATATTTAATGTTAATTCTTGGTAAACAGTTTTGAAATCCTATCCTTCTTTCTCCTTCTTTAGTCCTTTAAAACTCCTTTACACAAGGACCCCAGTGGGACACAGTTTTGGTTACTGCCTAATTTTGTGCTGATTTACAAATCTAAGACCCCAAGTAAATACTGTTGTTTCATTAGCTTTGGTGTGTTTTCTCAGTCAACAAGACAAAGTCAAACCATCTGTCATTTTCATAACCTTAGACTTGGCTTTGTATTCTTAGCAATGACACCAAGAGCAAATGTAACCAAAGAAAATTTGACTTATTCAAAATTAAAAACTTCTGTGTATCAAAGGATGCCATCAACAGAGTGAAAGTACAATTCACATACTAGGAAATTATATAATATCCCAAACATAAAGAACTTTCACAACTTAATGACAAAAAGACGAGCAACCCAATTTAAAAATTGGCAAAGGAATTGAATATACACTCATCAAAGATGATGTATGAATGGTCAACAAGCATGTGAAAAGATGTTTAGCATCATTAATCATTAGGGAAACTCAAGAGTTAATCACATTGCATCACCATAGTGGTTTCATAGCAGGTCCTCAAATAATGTCATTTTGTTCAATGTTGTTTTGTTAAAATACTGATTAGAAAGAAAAAAAACTAACTCTGTTATCTATGTTTTTTCCAGGTTTCTTGTCCCATTCCAAAGATGTTAGGTCCACTGGCTTGTCTAAATGGCCCTAATAGGAATGAGAGTGGATGTGAGTGGCCCTGAGTTGAAAGGGCATCTTGTCCTTGATTAGAAGCTTTGAGCTCTTGGTCTAGGCTTTAGCCACCTACAACCCTGAACTGGAATAAATAGGTTAGAAAAATGAATGAATACAAACTATGGTTTAATATTAGAAATGTTTTGGGTGTAACTTAGGGGGTTGGTGACTTCTTATGATCAGAAACATGCCATTGGAACTTAACTCTTTTTAGATCAGTTAACCTATATCCGAAGTGATTTTGACCATTTAGCGTAAAATTGTAATTTCAAGAACCTATACATAATGATAAGTGAAGACTTACTATAACTTAAATAAAACAGGTGTTGGCAAGGATGAGAATTTTAGTGCTCTTTTATATAGTTGATGTGAATGTGAAATGGTGCAACCACTGTGGAAAATGGTGTTCTAGCCCCTCAGAAAGCTAAATTTTAAGGAACATCCTCCTCAATTCCACTTCTAGGTACATACTCCAAGGATTTGAAAACAAGAAGTCAACCAAACACTTGAATGTCAATGTTTTTGAAATATTATTCACAATAGGTGAATACAATGCAGATGTTTTTCAACAGATAAAGTGATAAACAATATGTGGTATGTGGTGGAGTATTACTTGGCCATAAAAGAGCATGGTATTCTGTTACATGGGACAATACAGAAGAACTATAAGAACATGTTTCATGAAATAAATCAGACTCAAATGAGCAAATATTGTATGATTCTGTGTATATGAAATATATACAGTAGCTAGCTTTATGGAGCTATAAATTAGGTTAGAGTTATCAGAGGCAGGAAGAAAAGGAACAGAAACTTAAAATTTACCAAGTATAGAAATTCTGTTCAGGTAAGGGAAAAGTCTTAGAAGTAAAAGTGATGATTGAACAACATTATGAATATAATCAATGCCGCTTAATTGTACACAAAAATTCTTAAAATGGTAACTTTTATGATATATATATCACAGTAAAAACAGGAACTAAGTCAAGTATATTGTTAATGCACATATTTGTAGTTCGCAATGCTCTCTGACGTCTCATGACTCAGAAATATTACCTAGCCAGTCAGCTGGTAAGAAGGCCTTTACTTTAACACATTGTGAAACAAAATAACTGGGTAAGAGAACAAGGAAGGGGCAAAGTGAAATATCTGTTAGAAAACCTGAACATTTTTATTGTTTTTTACTTTCTTCATTTCCTCTCATGCATTCAAAGTCCCCTCACAGCAGGGCAGCAATCACCATTTTCCATTCATGAAGAAATCTAAGTGCTACACATCTCCAGATTGTCATTGACATATTTGGCAAAAATGCAAGTATCATTTGGGTTGAATATTGAGAACAACTAAGCCTATGATTTATTAACTTCAAGAGAAAATTTTGTCACAAATGTCAAGCAAAAAAATGTATTTATTCAATAGATATAATCTGTTTCACATGCCTGTACTTCAAAGTGCTTTGGTTCTTTTTACCCTGGAATTTTTTTCAGTCACTCATTGACTCATTCCTTCACTCAACAATCATGGTGCTCCTCCTTGTGCATGGAGGACACACAAGTGATACAGGAATCAAGCAGATAAGCTCTCCAATCAAGCAGGAAAATTGATGGAAGCTGTCAAATAATTACATTGACCTAAACAACTCCTCTGACTCCACATCTCCAATCCAAAAAGAGGGGTCACCTGATTTTCCCTTGCCAACACTCTAGGCATCCCTGCAACCCTCGAGACTCAAAGAGGCTGATGATTTCTATAAAGTAAATCAACTCTTGAATCAGACCTATCTCTCTTCTACCTGATGTTCCTCTTATTACATAAAACATGGTCTAAGTGATAAGCACGACCCCTCTCTAGTAAATCTTATCAGAGCCAAGATCTGATGTTTCTGCTGTGGCCAATTTCAGGTCTAAGCTCATTATTTAATACAAAATGTCAGAATTTTTTTTCAAGTGTATGATATGTTTATTGAAGTCAAGTATCCTAGGACATTCATCTGACTTGTTACCCCCAAGATGTGAGCTCTTAAAGTTCTTAAACTTTACTTTTAGTTTGTTAATATTAGTTTTCCATGTTGCACAGTTGCATAATACTGAGATTTAAATGGGAAGCCAATCTCCTTCCAGAATGCTGGGCCTGACAGATGTTGGTGTCTTCTCCCAACTCCAACACCAACACCTGGATCTGATCTCCATGGAAAGCAGCTCCAAGCCTTGTGGAAGGGCTCTATGTGTAAGGAAATGTATAAATCCAGAAACAACCAGGCTAATCTCAAAAAGAGACCACTCTCTGATTCTGAGTATGACACAACTTTGTTCCAACACAGAGAGACCTGAAAGCAAATCAGCTGGTATCCTAAGGCCTTGATGCCCCAGCTCCCCAGACAGGCAGCCGTGATGACCTAGAAGACAGCAGAGAACAGAAACTTTCCAAAGAAACCATAGGCATTCATCAGTCAAAAAATACAAACTTATGTCATTTGCAGCAACATGGATGGAGCTAGAAGGAATCATGCTAGCAGAAATGTCAGAAAGAAAAAGAGAAATAGTGGGTGGTCTCACTTCTATGAGGGATAAAGGGAAAACAAACAGCCAAGAAAACCTTAAAACTAACTCGAAGCAAAATTGAAGCATGGATCATGGCAGGGCAGTGGGTGGAAGCAGGAGAGGGACACAAAAGTCTAAGACTGGTTCACCGGTGATAAAGTGATGGGAGAACCCTGGGATAAATACCGATGTAAAATAAAACAAATTAAAAAATAATGGTAATAGTAAAAGAAAAAAAGATACCACAGGCATGCCCAGTTGTCAGCCATTCCTCCTACTCTTCCTGGCCATCAGAACCCCATTATGTTCAAAGGCCAGGTGCTCAGACTCTGGGGGAAGAATGAACATTGAGTTAAGCTACTCTTGGTCATTTCAAAGCCCTTTGCAAGTGACTGTGGTGGAGAGAATGTGCCCAGTTCCTAGTTCCTGAAGGTTATAAAATGTTACTGACCTTTTTTTTTTCCTTTCCAAAAAAGGGAAAACCCACAGAAAATGTCCTCTTTCTGTTTCTGCACATTTTCTACTGCAAAAGGGGAGAAAACAGAGCCAGCGAAACAAGATGGAACCAAGGCCTGGGGAAAGAGGGTGCTCCAGCAATCCATGGGAAGCTAGAAGCCAAGAATGAATGAGCACAGTGGTCAGGCTACTTGACCACTCTGTTGCACAATCAAGATAGTGAGCCATGCCCACTCACCTCTGTCCCAGGCATGGTCAGCAAGTAAGAAACAGAAGGACAGGGTCTGAATGAGGTCCTTTACTCGCCAGGATAAGGTGGGTGCAAATGGAGAATATGCTTACTTTGGTTTTCTTCCTTCAGAAGGGATCCTCCTTAGTCACTAAAAACAATAAACAGCAGAGAACAATAAACAGCAGAGAAATGAGCCATAAGTTACTTCTAATCACACTAACCCTTCCATCAGAAACACAGACTGCACCAGATTAAGAAATCAGCACATTTAAAACAGATGTAAGGACATCATTTTCGATGCAATACTTAATTAGCCTCTAGTCACTGATCTTGGGGTGCTAAGTGCACCTCTAGAAGAGCAACGCCACTCTCTGCATGTAGCATAAAGCACAAAGGGTCCTCTCTCCAAGTTTGCAACCCATTCTAACTGCCCACATACTGGTCAGAAAAGATGTCCCACAGTGACAAGAGTGCAGTTGGCCTCTTATTTAAACAAGTGATCTCTAGTTGGTGTTTTGTGGCCAGAGCAAGTTTCTTCATTGTTTCCCCATGGTCTCTCACCAAAGCGGTGGCAGCTCTTTATGCTTATAGACGCTTAAAGTTGAGAACAATATTAAGACCGATTGTAAAGTCTAGCTGCCAATGAAGGAGAGGAAATCTTGGTGGAGGACTCGATAAATTTCTGTTCAGTAATTGCTTAGAGTGTCACTGAGTTCCATATTAGGGTTTATCATGGCCCAGCATGGAGAAAGCCCTGCATTTACACGACAGTACACAATGACAACCAGTCACCCCACCAGTCACAAAGGCACAGTTTTAACTCTACTTACGCAGTCACCAGAAAAGGCCTTTGCAGATGATTTCAGCAAACTTATTACTGGATATTCTTGTGATATAAGATGTTCAGTGTCTAATCTGCCTTACTTCCTTGGATCCTGGACACTGTTGCTTGGAAGATATAATTATATTCATTAGACAATACAAGAAGTAAAACCAGCTGGAAAAATCTCTCCTTCAAATATTTCAAGGAAAAAAAAAAAAACTAATTATATCACAGAAGCGAAAACATGGTAATTAAAATGACCATTATGTAGAAGGCTTCCTATAATTATTGTTATTCATTTTGGCAACTGGGAGTTTCGAGGATTTGGATTTTATTTTCCAAACCATAAGTGTGAAAAAGGCAATTTATTTACTTTGCTGTTGATCACCAGAAATTACAATACCCATTTCTTTAGACTTTATTAAAAGACTGTATCATTCCTCTGTATTCTCATCATTCATTATAAGGAACAATTTTCCTATCTGTTCTTCTCAGGCTTCATTGACAATGCCCTTCCTAGCCTGCCCCAATCACAGAAAGGCAAAACACTATCTCTTCTAGGTACTCATATTATTCAAAGCTTTTTTCCCATTTTGAGCAGGAAGAATTTAACTCTACAAAACTACTTGAATCCATCTGTATCATCAGATAAATTCTCCAGCATTGACTAGCACAGTATTTTCCAATTTATTCCATGTTTATGTCTAAACTACGATTTTACCTAATCACCACTCTATATAAAAGTCTCATATCCAAGATGTAAGGGGGTAGTATAAAACATGAAAACAAATGCTTTTAAGTAAAATGGCAAACTAGAACAAGGAATTTTTAGATGATGAAGACTGTGGAAGGAGGACTATAAAAAGTAAGAAGAAAAATAGGTGGTGTTTATACTATTATACATCAGATATGATGCTGGGCAAGCTGCATGCATTAATCATACCCTAACAAGCTTAAGAGGTATTCTTGTCTGCATTTGAAGGCAGAGATTTAGATAGTTTAATTTACCCATTTAAGTAACTTACACATAGATTTGAAATCTCTACCAACCTTCTTTATCCAAAATCAGTTTTTTATTAGTGTTAACATGGTATATTACTCTCCATCTCTTTGTTTCTAACTTACCTGAATTTTTATAATTAAAGTTATGGGCACTGTGTACAGGATAAACCGGATGAAAGTACTCCCGGAACCAGTCCAAAGCCTGAAAGAATGACTGCACAGGGAAAGTATGCATGCAGTGAAGTTTATTTGTGTAACAGTCTTTTTATAGCAATTAACTACAAAGGAAGGCTTTGAATCATGCTGCACATTGTATCAACTGGTTTGTACAGTTATACCTATACGTATGTTATCAGTCTATATGCTCAGCTCCCAAGACTTTCAAGGATAAGTAGGAAGAGAATGACCTTACACCACTAAGAATGGCCCACATCCAAAGAATGGGCAACAACAAGTGCTGGAGAGGATGTAGAGAGAAAAGAACACTCTTACACTGCTGGTGGGAATGTAAACTGGTCCAACCACTATGGAAAGCAGTGTGGAGGACCCTCAAACTAATGAAAATGGAATTACCATTTGACCCAGCAATTGCTCTCTTGGGAATCTACCAATACCCACATGATAAGGAAAACATTCCTGAGGGAGGTTCACCCCAATGGTGTTACTTGGCAGTCTCCTTGGTCAAGCTATTCCTCATTCTCTATGTGAGTACAAAGGGACACCTGTGCTCAGATGTTTACTGCAGCACTATTTATAATTGCAAGGACTTGGAAGCAACCTAAATGCCCCCAAACAGATGACTGGATGAAAAAGATGTGGTATATATACACGATGGAATATCACTCATCAATTAAAAATGACAAAGTTGATGATTTTATGATAACATTGATGTACTTAGAAGAAATCATATTAGCAGAAACAAGTCAAAAAGAAAAAGACAGAAACCAAATGGTTTCACTAATATATGGGACATAGGGAAAAAATAAACAAAAGCCATGAGGAAAAGTCAAAACAAGCTAAGCACCAAACTGAAGCACACAAATGTGGGCAGGGGGGAAAGTGGAAGGAATGGTAAGGAGGGTAGGGGAGGTAAATCTCTGGGATTACAATGATGTGAAATTTATATATAAATAAATTTTAAAAAATAAATAAATAATTTTTTTTAAGTAGGAAGAGAATGAAAGAGGGAGTAGAGAATGAGGAATAGTTTGACCAAGGAGACTGCCAAGTAACACCATTGGGATGGACCTCCCTCAGGAATGGCTTCCTTATCATGTGGGTATTCTCAGTCATTTGGTCAGTCCATCTATGTGTTTTTTGGGTAACCACAGATCTTTTTGCAACAAAAGTGGGTTATTCAAGACAGCATATCTTTTAGTCTCTACTTAGTCTTATTATCAGTCGAAGAATCCCTGTCCCAATACATATGTCTACACCATTTACACTTAGTGATTATTGATTCAGTTGATTAATATCTACCATCTTTATAAATATTTTCTGTTAGTCCTCCTCTTCTCTCTTTTTTCTACATTGTCTAAATTTAACTTAACACTTTAGTTAAATTATCTATCCTGTCTTACTATATCATTTGTACTTCTTTTTAAAAAAATTTTTGTTGGTTGGACCCTAGCTTAGTATACACGTTTTTAAATAACCTAAGTCCACTATCAATTAACACCAGACTGTCTGATATTTGTTTGTTATACTGGTAAAAAAAAAATTAAAATTCTTCTCTTTCATTCCTTGTCACAATTGATGTGATTTTATTGCCCATATACCCACAATCTGTAGTACACTAATATTGTCATTGTTTTACATTAAACTATTCTGTTTTAGATTAAGAATAAAAAAGGGTAAAAATTATTTTACTTCTATTCTTGTTCTGACATTCTTTCTTCACACCAATCCAAGTTTCTAACCTGTATCATTATTCTCCTGCTAAAGAGCTCTTAAAAATATTTCCTCCAAGGAAGGTGTGATGGTGATGAAATACCTCGATTTTTGTTTGTTTAGGGAAATCTTATTTCTCTTTTAAAGAATAATATTGCTACATACATAATTCCAGCTTGGTGCTTTTTCTTTTCTTTTGACCCTTAAAAAAATTCAGTTGACTCTCTTTTTCCTTGCATGATTTCTGATGAGAATTCTCCTGTAATTTATACTCTTTTTCCTCTATAGGTAAGGTGGTTTTTTTGCCTTTGACTTCCTTGAAGAATTTTTGTCTTTGGCTTTTTATGATTTGAGTACAAAATACACAGAGGTGTGTGAGTTTTTAGTAATTATTTTGTTTGGTGTTCTCTGAGCTTCCTAGATTTATGGATCATATCCATCATTAAATTTAGAAAATTCTCGGCCATTAATATCTCAAATATTTGTGCTATGTTCTCTCTCCTTCAGCAGTAAGACATATATGCATATGCTCTAACTTTTGAAATTATCTTACAGGTTCTTGGAGTTTTTTAATTCCTTTTTCCCCCTCTTTGTGTTTCAGTTTGAAATCTATCTTCTACTGACCTATCTTCAAACTTACTAATTTTTTACACTTAGCTGCAAGTTCTACTGGTGAGTCCATTAGTAGTATCTCTGCTCTGTTATTGTATTTTCAATTTCCAGCATTTCTTTTTGATTCATGCTTATAGTTAGCATGTCTCTGCTTGAACTCACCATCTCTTTTTGCATATTGCCTATTTTCTTCATTACAACCCCAAACATATTAATCATCATCATTACAAATTTCCTGTTAGATCATTCTAGCATCTGTGGCATAATTGAGTCTGGTTCTGGAGATTGCTCTCTCTTCAGATTCTGCTTTTTTCTTTCCTTTCTGACTTACATCACAATTTTTCCTTACAAACTGGACATGGAGTGTAAGTGATACAACTGAAGATTTTAAAAGGCAATTATTGTGGATTTATGTCAAGCTGGTTAGAAGTGGGGCTGCGCTACATGTGTACTGCAGCTATAAGCACAAGAGTCTTGACATTGTTCTCATGTCCTTGCATCTGCTTCTCTTATCTTTGGAGCTTCTCTATGTACTTTCAGTTGTAGCCTAGTGTTATCATGTTTTCTGTTCCCCATTTAGATGAGATAAGTAGGATGACAGAGGTTCAAGTGTTAAGAAGAATATCCCTTTGCTTGTTGGAGTACATTTCAGAAATGTATTCTGACAGTCTTTTCCCCTGAAGAAAACATTTTATTATGGATAAGCCTCAGGGCATATTTCACAATGGTTATTCTGTTCTGTCTCTGATAGGGTCATAATCACTTACAAGATACCTCCTGGAGCTTCTCACTCCCAAGTTAGTCTACACTCAGTCTGTAGCAATTTGTACAGTACAATTTAAATGTTTATGATGCCACTAGCTTCTGCATCAGATAAAGATCTCAGCTGCTGTCTCTCTCTCTGGATGCATCTGACTGTAGGGATTTCAGGATAATTTTCTACTTCAGGATTCATATTAGATGCATTTTCAGTTCTCTTGCTTTGCCTTTAAAGAACTTCCAAGTGCTTTACATTGTGAACTGAAAGAGGAATGAATCATCTTTTTGAATTAGGACAATTTAGAGAAGAAAGTAACAAAGAACGAGTTAAAGTTTGATAAATCAGACACAAAGTCTGAAAAACTATGTCTTTTTAGAAAGTTTATTATTATGTACTTATTTCTCATTCATAAATTATGAATGGAAAGTGATATTTCTAGACCTCCTCTCTACTTGCACCCATGACTTAATCAAAACACTGGTCCATTACACACTCCTCCTCCTGGGAAAAAAAATATATATTCCACTAAAGTTTAAAATAAAGGCTCAGCAAAATCCTGCATTAAAAGTTACACATTCAATATTATTTATACCAATGGTTCCATGATTCATCTCCTTCTATTATGTGTTAACATTTGTGATGTTCAACAAAGTGATAGACACCAGAACGAGGGAATATGTTGGCTTACTAGGAAAGGTAATTTTGCAGGAAGGATTTTGAGCAGGGGGGAATAATTCTGGATGAACTGGATTGGCTTAACATAATCACAAAGGTCCCTGATAGAGGCAGAAACAGTTCCACCTGGCTTTGAAGATGGCAGAGAAACCATAAGTCAAGGAAAAAGAAGCTGAAAAGGCAAGAGTCATTGCCTGAAGCTTTTGAAGGAGCCAGTTCTCAAACACCTCGACTTCATTTAGCACAGTGAGACTGATTTTGGATTTCTGACTTCCAGAACAGCAAGATAATAAACTGGAGTTCATTGAGGCCACTGAGTTTGTGACAATATCTTCCAGGGGGATTCTGAAACCAACCCATTATGTTTGTCTTCAATCAAACAGCCTCCAGAAATGCTGCACTGTAAGCAAGGAATAGTGTTGGGCACCATGAGAAATGCAGAGAGAAAGAGTTTTTTTTTTTTTGTCTGTGTTCTAAATAGCCCTACAAGCTAGCAGAATAAGCAAAAGTATAAAGACAGTATGCAAGACTAGCTATGGGAAAATCAATCTACTTTATAAAAGTAGATTGTATACCATTGGTATACATACCATTACTATGGGGTCAGAAATTAGAAAAAAAAGTTAATTTTGCCAGCTATAGCTGAGAAACTTGAGAAATATGTATTTCAAAAAGTGGACAGACAGAGGAGCAGGTAGAACAGTTACACAGATGAACAAAAAAAAAATGGTTTATGATCCTCCTTCAGTGAAACCCTTTTGCATAAGAGCCAAGTCAACCTAAACAAAACTGGAAGCAATCTACGTAAAGTAAGAGCTTTATTAGTTTTGTATAGTTGCAAGTATCTAAATTATTGGATGACAGAATGGAAAGAGAAGTTACTTATCTCTCTAGTCTAAAACATTAACTTTCAGGCAGATTAGCATTATGAAAACAGAAGTGGCAGTCTAAATCTTGCATTTCATTAATAAACACTTCATCGGCACTATCTCATTTTATCCTCAAAATATCTAGAAAAAAGTCATAAATACTGTCATCTATCATCCTCATTGAGAAATAGGGGAAGTGACACTCTATAAGTTCCACCCTTCTGCCTTTTCTACCTATACAAGCTTCACTCATAGGCAATTGAGAACTGCAAGGTTTGTGAGCAATCTGTGGCATGATCAAGCCTGTGAATCTCACTGTCCTTTTCAAGTCATGACTTGTCATTCTCAATCACTAAGCATGCCAACTAGAGATTAGCTATAGAGCTTCCCTCTCCTCGGAGAGTTTCCTTCTTACTACAGTAAGCATAGGTAGCAATGAATAAGTGAAAAAACATTGAGGCTTTATAATTTTATGTTAGAAACATGGGTATTTGCAAGCTACGAAACTAGAAGGTAAAAGTAAAACACTAAATTCTCCTACATTCCCCCAAAGATACACTTGAATGTACACTGTCACTGAAACAATTTCATTGGTGCATAGTAGTTACAGAATCTGTAATCTCACCTTTGCTTGGATGTTCTAAAGCAAACATCAGGGCTCTATAAGTATTTCTTAACTAATGTTGCTCATTTTATCCCTAGATTATAAATTCTAATATAACATTTTTTAATCCAGATAAAAGAATAAAAGCCATTACTTAAGTGATTATTTAAGGCATAAACTTTGAGAAATGGCTACCAGAGGCAGTTAATGATCTAGCTTCTCAGCTAATGGAGGTTAACACTCTAATAAACCATTTGTTAAATTCAGCAGTTGACTGATTGCAAGAGAATTATGGCTATTATAACTCTTTAATGACTGATGGGGGAAAGATACAGTTAGATGGAAACAGCAAAGTACACCAAAAGGTGACAGTGGCTACATACCACTAAAAGGTCCCCCTTGCTATGAATGGGAAAGGAAGAGAAGTCACAGGATACAAATGGATGGTGAATAAGACCATGAGCAATGATAGTATTGTCTTACAAAAAAACAAACACTCCCCCACCCCCGCCCCACTCGCTTGCCTGAGCATTTACAATGTCTCCTTAGTAAAATGGACATCACCTCCTCTGAAGGAAGTTTGGACTGATTCAAAGATTCAGCAAGGAGAGAATTTTCATCTTCACAAAGAAATGTCTTTCCAACTGCAATTAAAAAACTTCTCAAAAGTGTGTATTTTAAGAATTGAAAATTGGAATCATATGTCCCTTACAATTAGTGAGATTTTTTTAAATGTAAGAACAGTTTTAAAGAAAGAACAATCATTCTTTCTAAATCAGAAAGTTAAGAATATGTGTTTCTGGTTAAGAATCTATTTAATGATCATGGGGGGAGAAGTAAAAATACATGACTTGAGTCAGATTTTTATTTCTCACTTGCATAAAAACGTTTTGAGTGAGGGAGTTCACGCTGGTGGATAATTGTAGCTGCCTGAAGTCATCAGAGGCTCAGATTCTCTCTCAAAGCCACTGCATCAACTCAAGGTTGTGGTTTCTTCCTCACAGTGGTGGTTCTAAGAGTTCCATCCACAAAACTGGTCTTAGGGCAACAGCATAAAGAAGAGAAGGGGGAAGACTTGAGTTCTGCAGGGAAGAAGTAACCTCCCAAAGAGAGGTTACTCTCTTTGTGCCCTCTGCTCTGGGCTCCTGGGTTATCCATCTGGTAGGACTGCCCTTGTTTGTTGGGGCATTTGGTCACTGGGCAATCTAACAATATGGCATGATGAGATGCACACAGCATCAGTTCTAACCTTCAGAGGAACTAGAGACCAGATGTTAGCCCCATGTCCAGGAAAGCCTAAAGAGTCCATATGAACCATATACACAGTACATGCATGAGTCCCATAAATCTCTAGACATCAAGAAATGGGGGAGATTCCCCAGTCAGCAAGACTCACTAAATGCTGCCCCTGACCACAGTTAGTTCATATAACCCATGATTCCATGGGGAAATGACAACCAGAAATCTCCAGTTAGATTCCAACTGGATTCTGTTTTATACACCTCCTGCTTGGCTTATTTTAATGTTTGCTTTTCCTGTTAACCATAATGGTAAATGGCACAGCTTTTCTCCATGAGTTCTCTGGGTCCTTCAAAACTGAGGGTAATTTGGGAGGAGCTTGGGAGGAGCCATAGTTGTTAAGTATGAGTAAAGGATTATGTGCAATGTGGACCTCAGATAAAACCTCACACCCTCCTCTTCTGAGGGTCATGCCAGAAGTGTTAAACCATCCTTCATTCCCATCTCATTGGCTGTAACTTAGTCATATGGACATACCTATCAGCAAAGGAGTCTGGGAAATTGAGACTCTGGGTTGGATACATATCTACCTATAACAAATCAAGGGTTCTGGGCTTTAGAAACAGAAAGGTAATGGACCCACACATTGCAATACACACCCTCTGTAAAACCAGAGAGCAAAACGTACATAGTCAAGGAAGCTCTGCATTCTTACATACTACAAGATGAGCAAAGGTGGGAATCTTGATATCTTAATGAAAATCAAGAATGTTCTATCTAACTGAAAGTGATTTTTCAGGCACACATATTTTGCCTTTTATTTTATACGAGGCAGATTAATTCTTGATTTTTTTAGAAAACTGAAGCAACAGGGTGACAATAGGTCAACTATGCTGTATTTGGTGTCTAATAAAAATCAATCATAAATGTCTTCTTTTCTTTTCATAGGCAACAAAATTGTGAATTGGATCCTAATGGCTAGCCTTCTGGGTTTGGTAGATTGGAGATCCTGTGTTCTTTTAAAACATGGGCTTCCACAGAAATGCCAAGTCCCTCCTCTGCTGAAGTCAAGACGGATACTATTTGACTAAATAATGGCTTCCCACTAGGTTGTTGGTCTGGGCCAATACCAACAGAAGTCTCCTTTGCTTCCCATGGAAAGAAAGGAGAGCCCTAGATGAATTTTGTCAGTGAGCTCTCATAAGGCTACATTTGCCCTCTCAGTCTCCTTTCACCTATTTTATTATTTCTGCCTTATAAATTTAAAGCATTTGGGTGCTCTCTTTCAAATGAAGTTTCTTTACAGTCAATAATATATTTCCAAAGTCACTGTGACTTCTCTGAACACCAGTCCTCTCACAGGGTCCTTCTATTGATTCATAATGATTTGGTTTTAAATCTGTCCCTAGGTCTCTTAAACAGCCTGTAGCACAGATGTCCCTGCACTGGCAATTTTTTAAAATTCTACACAGCAAACAATTTATACTGGATATAGAATTCACCCCACAAACTTTTATAAAAGAAATACAGCTCTCTTCATAAGAATAGAATCAAACAGAATTTACTTTATTATATTTCTTTTCTTTTCTTCAGAACGTTAAAAACAACCCACTCCACCTACTTTTACCAGAGAAATCTCTGAGATTTAGTGGTTACTACAGCTTGAAAGGGGTAGGAAAAGATGAGTTTCAAATCTTTGTATGGTAATCGGTCCATAGTATCTAGACATACTCATCTGTCTCTGGCTTTTAGTCATAGATCGGGACAGACCATTGTTCTGGCTTCAGCTCCATCCACACACTCATGTTAGCCCTTTCCACATTTCAGGTTAGCCAGCCATATCCGAGTCCTCCCAAAAGCCCTTTGGGATGATATCTTGCTTCAGGTCCTTGATGAGGCCCTGAGAAATGTGTGATGATACCCCAAGCCTGTCTATCAAGATATTCAGTGGAGTTGTTTCTCCAACAAGCTGAACAATGGGAATCCCAAAGTTTTGCAGCTTCCATGGGCTCCATGTGGCAAAGGTTTACCATATTTCCAGACCTACCAAACCTAACTGAGCATTCTATTTCCCCCATTTTCCCAGCCTCCCATGGGGAAAAATTCAGAAGAGACAGGTTTAGGGACCACCAATGTTGAAACTTTTCTCCATTCCCCGAGAAAGTTCTAGTCTCGAGATTCAAGAGAGTGAGATTAGAATGACTATAAATTCCCTATACCCGCAGTAGTTTCAAAGTATGTATTTTTAAAATGTGAAAGTCTTTACCGTTCCTCTCCTGTAACAACCTTTTTCTGAGTAGTGGTTATTACAGACTGGCATAACACAAGGGTCTTAAAGTGTGGGCTTCAGACCAGTGGTATCAGTGTCACTTAGGAACTTATTAAATTTTCAAACCAAATCCTAGACTCACTGACTCAGTAATTCTGAGCTGGCACCAAGTGACCTTGACATGAGTAGTGAGCCCTTCAAGTGCTTCTGACTCATGGTCTAGTTTGACAGATGTAGTGCAAGGCTTACTTGTAAAGGCAGGAGCTTAGTCTTATAAGCTGTGTCACTCTATGTTCATGACTTGGCATCACTGTGCCACCCTCAGTTCCCATTTCTGTAAAATGTAAAATACTTGTATCTAGTTCCTAGTGAGGTTTTTGTAATGACAACATGAGCTAATAAATGTAAAGTACTTATAACAAGGTCTGGTATATACTACTATAAAAATAGGAGCTACTTTCATATTTTATGTTTTGACTGACACTCTAACTGTAAGAAGGAGCAACAGAAAATATAGCAAAAGAGGAACCAACAATTCTTTCAAACATTCCAGCCTACAGAAATTAAAGGAAATAAAATAAAGAAATCTTCTAATTTTTTAGGATACACTCTATAAGTTATATTTTATATTAGTTGCCTTTCTCACTTTTTACTTCAAATTTAAGATTATATTTAATAGTACAAAAAGAATTTTATAAGATGAATCACTTAGTACTTTTGCTGAAAGAATGAAAAGCTATGTTGGCAATAATTTGATATACTGTCAAACACCATTTTGTCACCTTACAGTGCTGACCAGAACACTTGTTTATGGGTCTTACAGATCCAGGTATGTGAAAGAATCATACAATTGGCTGAGAAACTGGAAAGTTTTAAAATACAAAACCTACTCTTCAGTATGATTTGACCTATCTACAGACTGAGCTTCCAGTTGAGTCAATTACCTGTTGACATCATTCATTCAAATAAGTTAAACTTAATTTTTCAAAGAAACCAATGTCCCACTTGGTATCTTAGGAGATTTACTAAACATTAGTTACTCTAGTTTTCAGGAAACACTTGCCTCATCAGCACCCTCTACATATGAGGTCAGTTTCAGATCTGGACTCTACAATTTTTCCACACTCCTGTGCTGCTATCCCCTCTATGGTAAATGACCCAAGTCCTTTTTAGCAGACAGCATGATACAAGATGATACTCATTTCAAAACCCTCATTCCAGAGTTTTTGCACAAGGAAGAGGGAAGTTCACTAATGAAGATCAAGGACAATTGACATCAACTGGAAATCTCTGTCTCTCCTACATTCTTGTAGGGAATATTCAAGAAGGTACACAACAGACAAGAGATGGATGGATTAACCAGCTACATCTTCTAAATCTTCCAAACATCTGCTGCCTTATGGTTAGCTCTCCTTGACCAAATCATAGGGAAGAATAGTCTAGAATCAAGTATCCTCTTGAAAACAGGGCTATAAGGAAGAAATACATAAGCTTCCCACATAACATTAAACATCAGGGTGTTTGAAACTATCACTTTTTTGGCTAACCTTCTGTGTTTGATATTGTGATATCTGGCATCATGAAAACATGACAGCCATGAAGTGAAAACAGATTATATAAAATCATAATATTTTGAAGTTGGAGAAAGCCCTACTGATAAGTCGTCTCTTCCAAAGCTTTCATTTCCTAGTCAAACAAACTCAAGAACAAATTCGTAACTTACCTGCCTACTTCAACATCTCTTTAAACACTATGGATTTACAAACACAGGACTTCAAATGACCAATCTTACAAATCGAATCTTCGTAAGTAAGAAGGTATCTGCATCTCCTAGGAAATCTCTGGGTCACTGAAGTATCTGCAGCTACGATCCTCATCTCTTACCCATAAAGGGCTCTCCAAGTAATAAAGTACAACATACATCTAACTACAATGTAGGTTCCTGGTTTAGCTGGAGGGAAGGCATTCAGTGTGTCCTGTTTAAAGGCCAGATCAGGCAAGCTGATAAAAGACCTGAAAAGCTCTGCCATGTGAAATGCATCTGATAGTATAACAAGCAGTGGTTGGTTTTATTACATGTCACATGTTGACAGTTCCCTACAATTATTCCATGCAAATCTAATCATAACCCTTTGAGGTAGGTTCATTCCATCATAATACACATGAAGGAACTAAGGCAACAAGAGACTAGTGAGTCACCCAAAGTGAACAAATGACAAAATTGAAACTCATCCTTTTCTGACTCCATCTCCTGTCTGTTCCAGAACAGGATGCCAGCACACTCAAGCTACTCGTGTAAAAGGCAAATTTAACAGCATAAAGAAAGCACTGTCTTTTTCCTGACCCACAGCAAAGGAGGCTTGCTGAACTAGTTTCTTTTTCCCATTTAGAGAATCACAAGAATGTTGTTTTACTTCTTGGATGTAAAAGGCTCATGTCTTTTTACTTCCACCTATTTCTTTTGATGTCATGAACTGTAACCCGATCATTTCCTTATTTCTAGCTCTTCCTCATTCTCCTCCATTATCTCTCAGTGGAACCAATTTCTCTCTTGGTGACCATTATTGTTTTCCTAAGGCCGTAGGCAAACAGACAAGGCATCTCATACCCAGGCTAATTACTAGAATAGACACAAAAAAGGGGAGAGGGGAGGGAGGGAATGTGTTCAGTGTAATTACAAATAGCAGCACAAAGCTCCCTGCATCACTTAATGCTGAAATGTATCCCTTCAAATTAATTAGTTTTTGGGGGGACAACTAATAAATCCTAATATTTCTCAAAGAGAAATGGTTTGTAATTTAATTTATATTAAGCTGTTACTGAAGTTTATGCTAATTAAATTTGGGCTTCAATAGCAATTAATCCCAGGAACAATCTGAAAATGTAAATAATGTAATAAAGTAAAAAACTGCATCCCTCCCCCACTCCAGCCCAAGCAGCAACAGGCTATATGGGAAGAGGCAGGGATGTGCCCTGAGTTTGTGCGGCAAAAAGAGAAACTTTCCTGTCCTCTCAGGGCACGTGTTCTTTAATTAGTGTAGCTACATTCTGCATGCATTTCCCTCTGAGAATGGATCCTCTGGTGTACATGTTGAAGGTTAGCTCTGGAAGTGTCTTCTTGAAACAAATGACATGTCAGGGCCACCCTGGGAAGGAGATGAACTGAACTGCGAGGCACAAGGCAACCTCCAAGGACAATGCCGCGCCTGGAGGCTGGTGCTGGCTAAAGTCTGCTGCTCTCCCCATATGTCAAGTTGTCTTCTGGTCTTCACACAGGTGACAACACTCATCTGTGTGATTTCCCCTTATCCCCACTCACCAAACACCCAACCCAAAGGAAACAATATGAACCCAGTTATCTGCACGGTATATCTACTGGTCATTTTTCCACACAAATTGTCTAGGTTCTAGTTTACTTTTTAAAGTTTGCAAGGCCTTCCAAATAAAACTTCATGTAGCCAGAGGAGCCGTTTTAAAGTTATATTTAAAGATATATTTTAAAGATATATTTAAAAATACCTTTTTTATTGATTTTATATGTATTTTTCTTGCAAAACTCTACACCCCATAGTTCTCCCACCACCATATCATCTGTGAACTGTCACCAGTTCACAAGGAGATGTGCTCATCTCCTTGCTCTCTCCCCCTTTCTTTTTCTTTTCTTTTCTTTTTTTTTTTTTTTTTTTTTTTTTTTTTTTTTTTTTTTTTTTTTTTTTTGAAACTAGTTCTCGCTATGTTGTCTGGGGTAGTCCCAATCCTGTGGACGCAAACAATCCCTGCCTCAGCCTCCCAGGTAGCTGAGATTAAAGGTGCCTGCCACTGTACCAAGCTGCTTTTTCGAGACCAGGTCTCGCTATGTTGCCCGGGGTAGTCTCAAACCCATGAACTCAAGCGATCCCTGGCCTCTTGCCCCCCAGTGCTTGGATTACAGGTGCATGCCACCATGCCCGGCCACTCCCCTTTTCTTGCTGTATGTTTCAGTTCTGTTATCAGCTTGCTAGTTTTAACTTTTTCTTGTGTCATTTCTCTGATTCCATATAAAAGTGAAACCATCCAGTATTTATCTTTTCCCTTCTGACTAATTTTGACTGGCATCACTCCTTCTATCTCCAACCAATTTTCTGCAAATGATATGAGTTTGTCTTAAAAAGACTCTTTTTGGAATAAGATATGTACCTACCAAAGCAATTATCCCTTGCACAGCATCTTGGAGCTCTTCAGCACACAAAAGGCTGGAACTCCCACCCCAGAGCGACTTTGGTGACAGTGTTTTGCTCAGATCTACAGTATTCCCAGAATGGAAGAAATTGCCATTAGCAAAACCCTCTCCAGGTTGAAATATTCTTGACAGCTCCACCACCCCTTAATCCCAGCACACTGCTGGGTCCTTTAGTCTGGAATTCCCTATCCACTTTGCAGTGCTGTAAAGATGGACTGGAATGATACCTGTTGGAAAGTGTCCTAAGTGCCAAAACCCACAATGAATACAAAGCTATTATCTTTGAGGAAAACAGTGAAGTAAGTTCCAAATCTTTCCTCATATGTTTCCCTAAACAAGCAAGTAAGCTAAAGGATCAGGAAATGGGCTTGGAAAATTGTCATTAAGCAAGGGCCTTGTTATTTAGTGTTATGCTATGCTTCTCATTTAGGAGACCAAGTTTAACTTCTCGTAACTTCCTCTGAAAGAGGGATGGCTGTCCTAACTTTACAGATGGAGAAATGGAGCAGCCAGGGACAGTGTCACTAGTCAAAAACCAAACTTAGAGTCAAATCTAGGATTGAGACTGATCACAAATGCTTGTCACTTACTTAAAAGGAAGAAGATATCCATTTTTGGATTGGCACTATTCGCTGAAAACCCTGTATTAACTATCTTTAGAACTTGGTCCAAAAGCAAGGGTCCTTTCACATGAGGTCAGACCTAATCAGCCAAATAACTTTAGGGAAAGGTTCCCACTTTAGAGGCCTCACCATGGTGTCCCCCCTAACCCCACTACACAATCCCCAACTGTCTACTAAATTCTGTAAGGCCTACCTCCATTACCACTCTTGAGACCCTTCATCCCCCAAGTGATCTCTCCCTCCTTGCAATCTTCACACACTTCCAACTCACTACTATTTCAGGGGCATTTAGCAACACACATCAGGATGTTACTCCTGGAATTACTCCTTGGGTTAGTGTTCTTTGCTCCAGAAAAATCAACACCTCCTCAAAAGGCTGATTCTCATTTTCCCTTTCATTTTTTTTTCTTTTGCATTTCCCCAGAAGGGCCATATGTTAGCCTCTGTGTATTTAAGGATATGAATTTAGTGCTTATTAGGGGTCAGGCACTGTCCTAAGCACTTTCATGTGCTAAGCATTATATATGACTTACTACATTGAAGTTTTCCCGGAGAGTGCAGTTTTTATTCCATTTTAAAGAGCTTAAAGGAACTCTTTATTTGTGCCAGGCATGGTGGCGCACATCTGTAATCCAAGTGCTGGGAGGCAAAGAGGCCAGGGATCGCTTAGGTTTGCAGGTTCGAGACTACCCCAGGCAACATAGTGAGACCTGGTCTTGAAAAAGCAGCTGGGTGTAGTGGTGGGCACCTGTAATCCCCAGACACCTGGGAGGCTGAGATTGGAAATCACTTGAATCCATGGGATCAGGACTGTCCCAGGCAATATAGTGAAACCTAGTCTCAAAAAAAAAAAAAAAAAAAGATCATCTAAAGAAACTTAGGCTCAGAGATATTGTGGCTTGTCCTCAGTTGCCAGCTAGTGGAGTGCACAACACAGATTAAAATCAACTAAATCTGATGCAGAGCTGACTCCTTGTGCCCTGCATGGCAGTTTCTCATGGTACAACTTATTCATACTGACCTTAGGAGACTGTGAATCCAGGCTCTGCAGGAAAATCCAGAGCACACATGAAACTCTTTGAGTTTAAATTGGGTATCCAATTTTCAAGCTGTGCATAAGGATTTGGAACTTAACATACTGTACTCTTTGAATTCTTTACTGTTCTTTCAATGGGCTTCTGCTATAACAAGACGGTAGAGAGCATGCAGGTTTCGAAACTCATACTTGGTGTCACTAAGTTTTATAATCCCTACAAGTTCTACACTGTGAAATTTCGTATCGAACATCAATGTGTGTTATGGTCTCCTCTAATTAAAGCTGAACCTAGCAACAACACTGCCAGAACTCTGTGGCGTATTTTCCTAATGAGAAAAACTTTTGTTAGCATTGAGCCACCACCAAAGGCTCTTTCATAATACTATGGATTACAGAGAAATATCAGGCTACTCTCACGCAAAGTCAAATTTCTGGAGCATGACTGCCAATATCATAGACAGAAAATGGGAGGCTAGCTATTAACAAGAGTATAATAATGTTAAAAACAGAACAATGAAAAAGATAAAGATTATAGGAATATCCATTAAATGAGCACAACTGACCAAAGATGGCAGCTATATGAATGTGTTGAAAGTGGGAAATAGAAGACTTGACATCATCCTGATGTGTGACATCTACGTGGTTAGAGCAGTGCCTGGAGGGTGAAATGACAGAGCTACATGGACCATGTACTTGGGGTTTGCTCTCTAATAGCCCATTTTCCATCTCACATTTCTCATTTCTCCAAAATAATTATACAAACAATACTGCAAAGCCCAGAAGAGATATTCTATTTTTATGAAGAAAACATGAAAAACCTTACATGAGAAAAATAGGTTTCAATGTTTTTCCCCTTTGCTTCCCTGACTTACCTATTTTAACTAAAACTTTCCATTTAAGAGAACAAGTTACTTCATATCCTAAGAAACATAAACAAAAACTTTACCTTTTCACAAATCTTTTCTACTCTCTCCTGTCCTTGCAGGACAAAAAATGTCTTACAAAATCAATTCAATAAAAATGAAACAATGATATTTAAACTTAGCATTTTTCACTCTTGAAATTATTCCCCCTTGGTAGGATATTGTATCTGAAACTTCACTTTCATTTACACGCACAGACACACAGAATCATTGTTCAGAGACATTGCCAATATGTCTCTGAACAGCACTAGGTCACAGAGATACCTTTCCTATCTCATCAACTAGAACCTTTCGATACTAGCAAAAGTCACTAATACAATAAACTTTGTCCTTAATTCAATACTCAAGCCATTGTTTTGTGTAGCTTTCCATGCAAAAGGTACCTGCAATTATACTTCATCCACCATGAACAGTGGCATCTTTGGGATAAAAAAAAAAATCTCCTAAATGAAAAATGAGTTTGTAGCATGATTTCAAAAATTCACACATGGTAAGAGTGCAAGTGCTACTAAAAGATATAATATTCAGAGTAAATCATTTTTTTCTGCAGATCATCACTGCATGGCTATAAAAATATTCATCTATAGCTTTTCTTCAATGCAGAAGTATTTCCCTCACAGTTCCTGAGAGAAGTGATAGCATGTACCAACCCAACAACTTTCAGAGCATTCCTAAAAGTCATTGCACAAACACAAAACATGGGCTCTTCTCCAGGAATATTCAGAAAAACAATCTCATTTGGTCTGCATAACACTCCAGAATGGTGGGAAAGCCTCTATTATTCCCATTTCAGAGAAGAAATAATCCAATATGATAAGACACTGCTCAGTGTCAGCTGAACCAAAGATCTCTGATCCACAAATGTTGATCAAATTATCTTTGTACTGTCCCATCACAGTATGCTTTGTTTTTCACTTTTTTTTAAACTGCCCATTTATAATGCTCATTATAAATACAGCTTTTAATTCTACATATAAAGATAGAAACAAAATCTCCCATAGGACTAAAAAACTGGAACCAGTAATGTTCTATAATTTTAATGAAATGTTTACACTCCAGTTACTTATGTGTACGTCGTAAAGAGTAGCAATCAGCAAACTAACAGCCTACGGTCAAATCTGGTCTACCATCTTGCTATTTGTGTTGTTGTTTTTTAACAATCTGTGAGTTAGGAATGATTTTTACATTTTTTAATAGTTGAAAAATACAAAAAGAAGAAGGCACTTCATCACAAGTGAAGATTGTTTGAAATTCAAATTCCAGTGTCCATAAATAAAACGCATCGGAACACTGCCATGCTTGTTCATTTACATACTGTTTTGTTACCACTCTGAGCAGTTACTACAGAGAACACATGACTTAAAAGTCAAAAATATGTATTCTCTAACCGTTACAGGAAAAATTTGCCATGCCTGTTAACAGTAGCTACCCTCTTTCATGCCTATCCCAGTATCTCTTCCTGGTCCAGAAACAAGATAATGCCCATACTTGGAATACCTCCATGCATTATTCATAGTATTTTGAGCCCTAGGAAAGGATGTGAAAGTTGACAGACTTTTCTTGGAACTTGATTATCTTGCTAAAAATCAGAGGTAATTCTATGTGACATAGGAGTCACACATCAGGCAATATGAAAGGTTCCGCAACCTAAACTGCTCCATTGCATAGAGAGAAAATGACAAGATGGAGGTGTAGGAAATTTAAACAACCTGTACTTGGAGCTTCAAGCAAGAGCCTTGAGACACCTTCCCAAAGTCGAGCTGAGAAGTTGCCCAAAATTCTAGGCTGTGAAACTTATTTTCAGAGACAGAACCCCCACTTCTCTTTCACCAAATCTGTTCCAATTACAAAATGTTCAAGTAACTCCAGAGACCACTGGGTCCGTTTGTCTTTGGATATGGGCCCACTGCAAATCAGTGCATATAACAAAATTGAAATCTCAGGCTCTAGACTCAAACTTCTGGTCCAGTCTGTTAAAGGGGCCAACACACCTGTTACAGATACAGTGGCAAACTGCCATGTTTTGCAGTAGTCAGGAGTTCAGTGTCATGTAAAAGACTTTTGTCCCTAGTGCTAAGATAATGAGCTTGTTCCTTCTAGATGATTTATGGGATGCAGATGAGAAACTGGCTGATTGAGGTTTTGGAAGATGAAAGTTTTCCGCTCTTGGCAGTCACACCAGTACCCTGGAGAACACGGTTTAACTGCTCCAGTTCCATTACTGCCATCAGAAAAAAGTTGAATAACAAATCATGCCAGGTGAATATAAATAATACTTATTTTACTCAATATACTGTCTGGAAAGCACTCTGAATGCCTTTGCTAAACTGAACTATGGTATTCCAATAAAAAGTTACTGAATACTCTGGAGTCTTGTTTTTCCAGAGTAACAGGGTAGTCCAAATTACAAGCCCTGCTTCAGTCTTAGGCTGACGTGAATTTATTTAGGTCTCTACATTTACTCCCTGTTAGGCATAGGCCTAACGTTTTGCTTCTACCTGCTTAATATAGCTCAATAAGCAATCAGATTTTGCTAGAATGTAAAAGAATTTCACATTTGAGGTTAATGAGTACCATCTTGTCTTATAGACACTGCTCCAAATAAGTATTACCTAAATCCTATCCAATAGATAGGATACTCACATGGGATTATTTCAGTTAAACAAAATTTTAAGTAAAAAGAATTTAAATTTACTTCTTTTGTCACATTGGCATGGTTCAAAGGTTCAAGAGTCATATGTGGTCAGAAGTTAGCACATTGAACACTGCAGATACAAAGTATTTCCAACCATTACAGGAGCTTTATTGAACATCTTCATCTTTTGTCTACAAGCACAAAAGTAAACTTTTCCTTTAACCCCACTCACAACCTCTACATTTAGAATCCAAAGCAAACCTTTTATCTTTTTCCTGAAGAAAAAAAAATTAAAAATAAAAATGAATATATTTTGCATATTTGCCTTGTGCCAAGTGTATAATTCTTTATCCACTCAAATGATGTGATTTAATTTTCCTAAAATGGTCTATGAGCTCTATTTTCTCTGAGATGGCTGACTTAGACCATATCCATAGTCATGTCTTCATTATTTTTCTTTTTGCCATTAAATACTTACTTAAGCACTGACAATGCCCTTGAAACTGTTCTAGAAGTTGTCATCTCAGTGATGCTGGCTCTAGGAATCCTACAGACCTTGCTATGTCTGCCTGTCTAGAGAATTCTTTGACAGTTCCTCCTGTTGGAATGAATGTGGACCACTTTCCCTGAGCACTTTTCCATGGTTCTCCTTTAACAACTGCAATGCTGGGGATGCCGTGACTGAGGCTGACCTGGACAAGTAGACCAGGGACGTTCCTTGTCTCCAATGTACCTGCCCTCTTCTGCAGCAGGTCAAGTGGGGTCTGAGAGCCACAACTGCTAAACTGCATTTATAGAAGCAGAAGGTCAACAGCAAGTACAAGTAAATAAATGAAGCCTACTGGGAAGTAAGAAAAGCAATGACCTTCTTGGAGCAGAGAAGCTCCAGGGTCCCTAGGCAGCAGTTCGTGTCATAGTTTCATTGCCTAAAGCAAGCCCGTCAACCTCTCTACACTTACTTTCCCACTGGACAGGGGGGTGCAACAAGAGTGACCTGCCTCAAAAGTGCTGTAAGGAGTAAAGGAGATAGCTCCGAACACCCTGCTTCATGATTAGCCCACTTAAAACACCCCTTGTCCTCTTCCACTTTTTTCTCATTTAGTTTAATGCCTTCTAACATTTAAAACTGTATGAGAAACAATATATACATCTGTGAATATCTGTATGTGCATAAACTATGTATATATGCACTTTACTGCTTCTACTAGAAGGTAAGATTCGTGAGGGTAAATGTAGCTGTCACAATTTTCAATGGCTTCCAAGTACTTCAGAGAATACCAGGTACACAGAAGGTACTCAGTCAACACTTTCTGAATGCCTTAATAAATGAGGGTGGAACTGACCCAAATATACTCTCAATAGCTACCAATATTACTTGCTACTCCAACGACTTACATTTCTTTTTGGATTGCCTTCTCAGAAGTTCCATGTCCCAGTATGGCGAGCTCATGTCTGTCTTGTACCATTTATCTCCATTTTGTTGAATATTAGTTTATTGATCATCTCATTTGAGAATAAGAATGGAGAAATTCAAGTTTTAGTTCAGTAACTGAAGACCAGGCCAAAGTGTGCAGCAAAAATCACAGACTTTTGAATAAGAGCTCAAATTGGAGATCAAACTTTGCAGTCTATGGATGCCCTTGGGTGTAGCTACTGGTGGTCACTAAGCTTAATTGTCTTCATCAGTTTAATAAGTGTTTAATAGTTGTCCCACATTCACAGAATTGCTTGGATTAAATGAGATACTCTTTATAACATGATCAGCACGGTGCCTGCTACACAATAAGGAGGAAGTAAATATCAGCAGTGATTATTCATCACTGACGCCCTTGTGGTGTTTTGCATGGTGCCTTGCACAGTGTCCAGCAGAGCAAGCAATCACTGAACAAATGCATCTCTGATTTAACCTGAAACAACCTGAGACCACATAGAGTCCTCCTACTAATAGCTTGCACTCTGCCTTCCTCTCCTTCTGTCCCAATCTTCCAGGTCAACTGAGTTTCAGTCTCTACAGTAGACTGACCTCACATTGCCCTGCTCCCACTCCTGACTCAAAGCTGTCATTCTTCTAGCTGCCTTGTGGGGCTATAGGCTACTGTTCAAGCTGACATTTCCCAGCTTTTTCAGGGATCAGGTCAAATAGCAAAGGAAGAGATTAGATACCACGGACTTACTGCATTTTAATGCTTGGTTCCTGGCCCATATTTACGCTAAGGGACAACAATTACAACAATATGACCTTGCATAACAAATGGAACTGTCAAACCAGGTCTTGCAAAATGACTTGCACACATTCAAGCTTAACTTTTGATCTTTTCAACATACAGTTGTTCTATACCCAGTGGTCTACCAAATTCATTGACCAAAACTTGAAAAGAGATACATGTACTCATTCATTCACTCATTCATTTATTCCTATATCTGTTCAACAACCATTTACTAAGTACAGTGCTAAAGTTATTGAATAATACATAACTTGAGTTTTGAAGGAATTTAACAGTATAGGCATGGAAGTCACAGTTCTATGTAGAACAGATCAAACCCCAAAACTTCCCATTCATACCAGAAAGCTGAAGGTAGTATTTTAGTCTGTTTAGACTACTATAACAAAATACTAAAGACCAGGTGGCATATAAACACTAGAAATTTATTTCTCACAGTTCTAGAGGCTAGAAATCTAATATCAAAGTACTGGCAGATTTGGTGCCTGGTTAAGAAAAATAAATAACCTGCTTCCATTCCAGCTTTAGCAGTGACTGTCTTCACATTATATCATCACATGATTTGGGGTGTCTTTTAAATCCACTCATAAGGGTTCTGACTTCGTGACTTTTTAAAGGTTCTACTTTCTAAAACCATCACATGGTAGGGGACAGGGGAAAGAGTCCAGATTTCAACATATTAATTTTAGAATTTTAGAGGGACACGTTTGATCTGTAGCAACTTGTAACTAAGGTCAGAATTTGGAGGACTGTGGAAAAAGAAAACAGGGCATTGTATATGTTCCCATCAATTATCTAGATAATAGTCTCATGTTCCTCCTGCTAGAGCAAATTTAAAGCTTCCTGTCTGTATAAAAAGAGGAATACTATCCACCATTGCCCTCATCAAAGGAAGATGCTCAGTTAGCAACTTTTTAAATGGTTTTTCACACCAAACACTTTCAAATCATTCTTGATTTTTCTTTCCCAGCAACACTCTGGCAATTATAATAGGGTGTGCTATTATTTGTTAAATCATCTAACAAATCTAAGTAATTCTCATCACCCCCAACACTCCCACCCTCCTTCAAATCCCACCATCTTCTGCCAGACCTAGTGTAGTAGCCTCCTCCACTGGCTATTCTGTGTCAGTGTTTAGAGTATGTCAAATAAGTCACTTTATAATAGGATTGATTTGGGCTGAAAGCAATCAAGAAAAAGATGTAAGAAAACTCTCTGCCCCTCACTTCTCTACTAGGAAGGGAGTATGACTCTTAACCACTGGAGACAATTAGACTCTTATCAACCCCAAGGCAGCACCAGAATTATCTAGTAACAAACTCTGCTAAAACAACCCTTATCTTTCATCAGTTCCCCTCACGTATTTACCTTCCCATAACTTGCCACTGCTACAAACTCAAAGTCCTTTTCCTTTATCTCTTCATTTCTTTACAAATCTAATGTCCTTTTGTTACAATGCAATCTCAACCCAAGTTTCAATCATCCCTTTAAGTTACTGATTACTCCCATGTATATGTATCATGCTGTTTTTCTCTTCTTAATCTGTCTTTTGTCGATCTATTTTATAGATTCCCTGCCAATGAATCTAAGATGGGCAGAACAAAGACTTATTTTCCTTCCCTATGGGATGGTCTCAACTTTGAAGTCAAAGTGGTATCTTTAAAACAAAAAGATGTCACTCTTAGTCCCAAAGGAATTCTGTGACTTTTTTCCCCATAGCACTTAAAATCCATGAGCCAAACCATGGTACACAATGTCCTTTGTAGTCTGGTTTAGATAACATCTCACCACAAATGCCCTCACATCCTAGTTCTTACTTAGGGCATCTTACACATGCCTGCCTTGCACACCTCTTTTGACAGGTCCTCCTATAGTCATCATCTTCATATTATTCACATGCAATTTAGATGTAGCGTTGCAAGATAAAACAAAGGCATCTAGTTAAATTTGAATTTTAGTTACCAGTAAATAATGTTTTAGAATACGTATGTTCCATGAATAAACCTACTGGATATCTTATAATTTTATTTTCTAAAACCAGCAATACCATTTAAGTAACATTAATTCATGAAGTATTCAAACACTTTCACCTATCTCTTCTTTTTAACTTGATTTATTATTATTATCATCATTATCACTATTGCTATTGCATTTATATTGATTACTTATTAGTTTCTGTTTACTATCTAGTCAGGTAAAATGTATGCTCCATAAGGTAGAGACCATGTCTTAATCACACTTTATCCCTAGAACCAGAATGTCTAATATTAAGTAGGAGCTGCACTAAACATGTGGTAAAGAAATAAGTGAATACACAGCTAAGTTTCTTTGACATCTGTGCTCTGATTATATGGTCACCTCCCTCATATCCTCAAAACAGTATATAGTTCTTTGAGTTGGCGTGGAGAAGGCACAGAGAAAGTGATTACTGCAGAAGGTAGTATTCAAACAAAAATTCATCAGAATCAATTTAATGATCTAATTGGCTTTATTAAATGATTCATGAATTCAGTCAGCATCCCCTGTGGTAGAAATAGAAAGGCACTTTCATTATCTCCGCTAAATGAAAGGTTTTTATCATCAGAAAGAGGGTGGGAGAAAGTATTTGGCAAAAAAGAAAGTTTATTTCAGGCAAAGCCACCTTTCCTTAGAAGGCAGAGGATTTTCAGCATGCAGATTGCTCATAGAGCTAACCGTGAACTTCTAGATTGATTGGATTAAAATTCCACTTTGGAGAGAGGTTGAAACTGCAATTAAGTACCATGTCTCGGAGGGGCCCAGCATGAAGGACTCCATTTTCAGCTGTGGTTTCTTTTCACAACAGAAGTTTATAAATGAAAAATCTTCAACAGATATTTGCCTCAAAATTCGCCCCTGTCACCTGTAGTTGCCCAGGTTAGCCCTGGCCAACAGTGCAGGTGCTCAGTGAAAGCAGAGCTTCAGCTCTCTGATTACATTGTGAATAGCATCCCCTCCACTGTCCAAGAGGCATGAAGTGCAATGAGCACAACATTCCTAGAGAAACCCATTTGCACTGAATTAGCTGGGAACCTGGTTATTTTTCTAGTTCTCCTTTCCCTGTTAACTTAAATGCATACATTAAAATCAGGTTCTTCTGCCTAGCTGGCTGATAATTACTGCCTCTAACAGTTGCTAGTCCTTAGCAATGTTGGAGATGTGTGAATAATTTAGAAATAATGAAATTTTCCCTAATCAGGACAACTAATTACATGTGAGATCTAGCATTGTAGGATCAGCAGCTCCTTGCTGGAAATGACAACACTAAGGTGAAATGATGGCAAGCAATATCCCATACATTCTAAAATATGCTTATTTTTTGGACACAGTCTTTCTAATATTTATATCACCTGCTAGTTCTAACAGTTCTAATACTGACTTGATATTTGAATGACAAGACTAAAGAAGAAATGCATCAGTTACTATATCCTGTCTGTTATAGTCTTCACTCCATGTAGGATGTGCATTTGCCCCCCAAAACCATATTCCATGGTATTTGGATGGAAAGTATGGCCACTGTACAACAGTTCAGTTAAAATTATAACGTACCCACTACATGTGAAATATTTTTATGCTAGAATCAGGAATAAAGTGATCTTTAAAAAAGCTCAGTGGAGATGAAGGTTATTGGTAGTATTTAAAAACAAAATTCACTGGAATAAAATTAGATCTCATTGACTTTATTACTACTCAAATTACGCAGCATACCTTCTAGCAAGTAAAAAGACTTTGCAAAGAACAGCACAAACTGAAAGGATTTTACAGCCAGAAGGAGGTCAGACAAGTTTATCAGCAACAGAAAAGATATCTATTTGATAATTTAATGGGACATATTGGCATAGAGGGGAAATATTATTAATGCTGACCTTCAGAAAGGATTGCTTGTTAATTCATGATATTATTGTTTGAAATGTACAAAGTACTGGTATTTACTAAAGTTACTACAGGAAGAGTGAGCAGGAAAGCGCTCAACTACTCCCAAGCCTAAACTGAGAGAGCTGATAGGCAAAGTGCCACTGCCAAAAAATGGACCTGTGAGTGCTGGAGCCAGGAAACTAGTGATGTTCAGGCAGATCCAGAAGGCCCTCTTGTTTGTGCTGAGTGCAGGCGCAAGGAGCAGGCCTGAACTCAAGTCCCTAGGGATCACAATGGGCTTCCTGAGTGAAGGGCTTCCTGAACCTCGCTGAGGTTTCAGATTGATATCAGGTCAAAAGGGGCAAAAACCACTAACCAACCAACCACAGGTCTGCATCACCAGCACACAGCAGTTACCAGTCAAAATCACAGTTCAAGCAACAGGGTTTTATTAACAAAGGAAACTAACCAGGAAAAGGAAAGTCCTCACAGAACAAGTGACCAGTTATCTTACCCCAGTCACCATTTTCAGTTCTAAAAGTCCCAAAGATACATGTCCAAGATGGTACCCCTTTGTTCCTGCAACCCTGAGGCAGGCACTCTGCAAATACTCAGTCTTTCTCCAGCATTTTCTCTTCTCTTCTCCAGTGTTCTGCACTGCTCTGCTTCTCCAAGGCTCTTCAAATCTCTTCCACAATTGCTGATGCACAAATCAGCTTTCCAAATCCCTGACCATCTCCAGGTCCCAGCTCACTATGCCACCTTGCTGCAGTGCCACACTCTCCACACCAGCCACTCTTCTGCCAGCCATCATGGCTCCTTGTCACTACCAGCTCACTGTTCCAGGAGGCTTACCCTGGCCAGGCCATTCACTTCTCCTTCTCCTTCTTTTTTCTTCTTTTTTTTTTTATCTCCACCCTCTCTTCCCACTTCCCATTTTCTCTTGCAGTTCTCTCAGACCACGCCTACTAGGGTATTTTTGGCACCTATTCAATTTTCAACTATGTTATTACCCTGTATCAAGATGATTTTGATTTGATTCAGAGATAAGATGGGAACCTGCTATGGGAGGACTCCTTTGGGGTGGGGCTCCCCATACTGCCTGCCACCATCATAGAGTGTCTGTAGCAAATGCTGTGCCCTGCTGCCACATTATTTGAGCTCCCATCAGGGCTTGGAAGTACAGTCAATCCAGCAGCTTAAAACACACTGAAATTCCAAGATCATAGTTTTGCACCAACCTCTCTGTCTCAGACTCTTCTTCCTCCAGTGTGCAGATAAACCCAGTCCTGATGCAAATCTTTCCCCCTTCTTTCCAAATTCTGGAGACATCACGAAGTCATTCGGAGACCAGAGGAAAGAGCTTTCTTGAGGCCTCACCTCAGCATGTACACATCTGACTTCCATGACTGCAAAAATGATGACAAAAGTTGGAAGTGGGACATCTGCTGGAGGAGCCCAGTGCAAAGAAAGGAGTGAGCTCCAGCCCCAACATCTGGAAACTGCCCACGAAGGAGCCTACACAGTGTCATAGGCTGAACTTGGTTCCTGACTTTCGGAACAAGGAGCTGCTGGGAAGGAGGGGGGCTGAGCAGCCATTTTGGGGGGAGTGGGAGGAAGAGAAGGTACTTTTAAAAGGGAGCAAGACAAGTGACTATTCTCTTTAATTGGACCTGCTGTGGAGTAGCCCTGCCAGGTAGCAGCACACACACATGCACATTATGCACATGTGTGTACATATATGCACATACACGCACACATGCACACACGCACACTGGCCAGTGGGTATATGGGGGAAAGGGGCACAGAAGCGAGTCCCTGACCTCAGCAAGAGCAGACGCAGCTGAACCCTGTCAGCTGTAACTACAACTCCATCTCGCACCATGGATCAGTAAATGGACCTTGTCCCCTCTCCCTCTACTCTGTTTGTTAGAATAAATTAGATTTTATTTTATCTTTGCTGCACCAAAGGCCCTTTTGCTTGCATTTGTGGCAGGTGGCCATACCCAAAACTGGGGAGAGGTTCTGACTGGGTCATAGTTTTTAGACCCTTTGCCTGGTAACATTTCAGCTTTCAGAACTTATTTTGCATTCTTCACTCTGAGGCAACCCCCCAAAAGCCCAAAGCTTGGGTGGTCTCCAACTCCATCATCTCTGAGTTGAGATCAGCATGCACTAACCAGGAAATTTTTAGAGCGCACATAGAAACACGGTCAGGCATGATTTCCTTGTGCAATTGGGAAATTTGCTGGGGCTGTGGTGTGCAGGGATAGGACTGAGAGATTTCACTGTCTTTAACCTCAATCTGCATAACAAAGCCTATGCTGGCTGCATCGCATAATGGGAAGATGTTCAGAATACCACCCACCCTTGGGATGCTCGGCAAAATACAGACAGGCACAGCTCTGAATGAGGATGAAGGAGGATTCGGTCTCCTTTGCCTCCTCCCACTGCGTGGAGGGCAGCCAGCCAGGGACACAGGTGTGCAGCTCATTAAGAACAGAATTAAGCCCAACGGGATAGGTAACAGCCCTATGAAGAATGCACTGTGAAGTACCCATGCTCTCTTCCCACTCTGACCTTGAGAAGGGAGGCAGGAGGGGCAAAAATGCAGCCTCCACATTTACCTGTTCCCCATTCTGCTATCAACCCAGCAAGACGAGCCACAAAACGGCCTTGCCCCTACATCTGTAGCATGAGGTCCTTAGATGCAGTTATTTTAATACTAGATCGAAGAAAATATCTACTGAGCAGCTATAGTATATTAAGAACTGTCCAGAGCTCTGGAAAAGCTAATCAAAATGGCAGAAAGCCTGCATTACAAAGGAATTCCAAGGTACGTGAAACATACTAAAACATTATTTCACTCTTAAGACTAGCTCCAGATAGTAAAGCCACAGTGAGGTTCCAATGGCTAAGTTTCTCACTTCCACCCACACTAGTCTCACAGAAGAGGAGTTTCAAAGCAGGAACTTGGCAAAATTAGATGTGAGTTCATGCAGAGACATTCGGGGACTATCACCAGGAAATAGAAACTGGAAACAAATCCTTGGTGCCTAAGGTCGACTCAGTAGTCTTGTTATTAAGAAAAGGATGGGCACAACGTACCTTAGCCTAGAATAGTGAACAAAACATCAGCTAGATAGAGGGAGAGACAGAACTTTCTACGTTTCTAATTATTTCTAAAATGTTCAAAAGAGCAAAAGAGATGTCATGTACAGTGTATTTTGTGTAAAGCTCTTAGGGAATTTGATTTCTCTGAGCAACACTAAATACAAAGTCTAAGAAGTATGTTGAGTAAAAATGAATTCAGATTTGGTAAGGGCAGACTTTATTTGAAAGGATTATTTGCAAAAGATAAGGGTTGTGAGAACTATTACAATAGGGAAAGTTTCCAGTAAAAGTTTCCAAATTACCCATCCACTCGTGGGTGAACATCCAACAAAACAGGCTGGGTCCCAAGTGGGGCAACTGAGGCCCAAAAGCTGCCAGAAGTCTAAGGTACCTTCTGGCAGGGAATGACCAGAAAGTGATTAGGCAGGTACCAGCAAGCTATGACAGGAAGGACTAAAAAATTAGATAGAATGTATCACATAATTCATCAGAAATCAAGAGGATGGCTACCTCAGTCGCTGACAAGTCTCACAAGCAGCCTCCCCACATGTCCTTCACTTGCATGTCTGCCCCAAGTCTCTCGACAGGTCTCTCCCCAATGTGATTTAGATACAGGGAAGTGACACAGTTGAAAATTGTATTGGTGCCCAAATACCCTGTGGGCAGACTCTGAGAGAAAGATCCTGTGAGAGAGAAAGGGAGAGAGAGGGAGGGGGGGGAGAAGGAGAGAGGGGGGGAGGGGGGAGGGGGAGT